>RJWJ010001491.1:0-129857 GCA_004363605.1 Indri indri
TATGATTTTTTTTTTTTTTTTTTTTTTTTTTTTTTTTTTTTGAGGCAGAGTCTCACTCTCTGGCCTGGGGCGAGTGCCGTGGCATCAGCCTAGCTCACAGCAACCTCAAACTCCTGGGCTCAAGCAATCCTACTGCCTCAGCCTCCCGAGTAGCTGGGACTACAAGCATGCACCACCATGCCCGGCTAATTTTTTCTATATATATTTTCAGCTGTCCAATTAATTTCTTTCTATTTTTTTGGTAGAGACGGGGTCTCGCTCTTGCTCAGGCTGGTCTCGAACTCCTGAGCTCAGGACGATCCGCCCACCTCGGCCTCCCAGAGTGCTAGGATTACAGGCGTGAGCCACCACGCCCGGCCCATTTCTATGATTTTAACATGTAAGTCTTATCAGTGAATTTTCTAATAAGTCTTGATACATAATAGAGCAAATCTCTCCAGCATTTTTTTTTTTCCCCAAAATTGTCTTAGCATTTCCTGGCCTTTTACATTTTCACACGATCTGTATCACAAACCACAAAATACCTTGATAGAAATTTTTAAAAATGGAGATATAATGTATGTACCATAAATTTCACTCTTTTAAAGTGTACAATTCAGTGGCTTTTAATATATTTGCAAAGTTCTATAGCTGTCACTACTAATTCCAGAACATTTTCATCACCCCAAAAAGAAACCCTGTACTGATTAGCAGCAATTCTATTCCCCGCCTTTCCCCTGCCCCTGGAAACCACTATCTACTTTTGTTTCCATGGATTTGCCTGTTCTCTATGTCTCATATAAATGGTTCATACAATATGTAACCTTTTGTGTCTGGCTTATTTCACTTAGCACAATGTTTTCAAGATCCACCTATGTTGTAGTGTGACTCAGTACCTCATTCCTTCTTTATGGCTGAATAACATTCCGTTGTGTGGATATACCGTATTTTGTTTATCCAGCCATCAGTTGATGGACATTTGGGTTGTTTCCACTTTTGGTTATTATCAATAATGCTGCTGTGAACATCTGTGTGCAAGTTTTTGTCTGGGCAGATGTTCTTATTCTCTTGGGTGTATACCTAGGAGTGAAATTGCTGGGTCTTTTGGAAACTCTATGTTTAATCTTTTGAGAAATTGCCAGAGCATTTCCCAGAGTGGCTGCACCATTTATTTTACATTCTAGTCGGTATAAAGTGGTAACCTGCATGGCATTTTGATTGAAACTGCATTGGTTTCCAGATTAGTTTGGGGAGATTACACCTTAATATTGCGTCTTCTCATTCAAGAACCTGGTATATACATCTCTCTATGTGGTCAGATCTTTTTTTATGCCTTTCCAGTCATCTTGCTGAATTCTTCTATTATTTTAGCTTTAGGTGTGTATTAGTCAAGGATCTCTGGAGAAACAGGAGATATATATGTGTGTGTGTGTGTATATATATATATATATAGAGAGAGAGAGAGAGAGAGAGATTTGTGATTTGTTGTTAGGGATTGGCTCACATGATTATGGAGACTGAGAAATCCCATATTCTGCCATCTGCAAGCTGGAGGCCCAGGAAAGCTAGTGGTGTAGTCCCAGTCCAAGCCTGAAGGCCTGAGAACCAGGGGACCCAATGGTGTAAGTCCCAGTTCAGGTCCAAGGGCACAAGAACCGGGAGCACCAGTGTCCAAGAGCAGGAGAAGATGGATGTCCCAGCTCAATCAGAAAACAAATTCACCTGTCCTCCACCCTATTTGGGCCATCAAAGGATTGGATGTTGCCCACCCACGGTGGTGAGGGTGATCTTCCTTATTCAGTCTACTGATTCAAACGCTAATCTCTTCTGGAGTCACCCTCACCAACACACCCAGAAATAATGTTTTACCAGTTATCTGGGCATCACTTAGCCCAGTCAAGTTGATATATAAAATTAACTATCACAAAGTGCATCATGAACAATGATATCATCTGCAAATAATGAGAATTTTTGTTTCTTTCCGATGATTACACTTTTCTTTTTTATCGTATTGCACTGGGTAGGACTTTGAATTCAGTGATAAGTAATGCAGGTGATAGTGGCATCCTTGTTAGGGTCCCGAGTTTAATAAAAATACAACTAAATTTTTACTACTACATATGATATTTTCCATTAGTTTTTAGTAAATACCTTCATCAAATTCAAGAAGTTCTTTGCTATTCCTAATTTGCTAAGTTATTATCAATAGGTATGGAATTTTGTCAAATGCTTTTTCTTCAGCATTTCCTAAGCTGATCATACTTTTTTGTTCTCTTTAATCTGATAATGCAGCATATTGCGTTAATAGTTTTTCTGATGATAAACCATTTACATTTCTAGGATAAACTGTAGTTGATCATGATGCAATTTTGATACACTGCTAAATTCGATTGGAGCCTTTTTGTTGTTCATGTCTTTGATGAACTCATAATAATTACTTGTCTTCTGGCTTGTTGAAGTAATAAGTCAGACACTATTTGCCACAATAATGCCTGTCAAAGTGGCTGGCTGTAAAACTCCAGCATTGCATTCATCCAAAGGGCACTCGCCAGGAAGGTGACTAATTTTGCCATTCTCATCAACCTGATAGAGTTTTAGGATGGCCATGTAATTTCTCTTATGTTTTCTCTTCTTCGGAAGGGTGTAAGACTTCTTTCTCCTTGTCTCAGCAGCACCACGACGTCTCAACACAAGTTGAAGCATGGACTCCTTTTGATGTTGTAACTGGACAGAGTCCATGCCTCTTCCGGTTGCTTGCCAGCACGGACCAAGCAGGAGGAATTCCTCCCTTGGCCTGGATCTTGGTCTTCACGTTTTCTATTGTATCTGAGGTTCAGCCTTGAGGGTGATGGTCTTTCCTCTACAGGTTTTCATGAAAATCTGCATTTTGGTGGTAGTTCCACCTGAGGTTGAGGGAAAGGAAGAGATGGGTTAGACCTGGAAACAAAGAGAGGGTGATGCACAGGTAGCTGGCTGGAGAGTGGCCAGAGAGCACACAGGTGGGGGATCTGAGACTTTCTTGAAAAGGATTTTTGGAGCTATTGTCATAAGTGAGACTGGTCAATAATTTTCTTTTTATTAATATGTGCTCTCTGTTTGCAGTTATTAAGGTTATACTAGCCCCATAGAATCATGTTGCTAGTTTTCCCTCTTATTCCATTCTCTGAGACAGTTTGCTTTGGACAGAGATTATCCATTCCATAAAGATTTGGCAAAACTTGTCTCCAAAGCCTTCCTGGCCTGGTGCCTTTGAGTGGGGAGGCACAGACTTCTGTCTCTTCAGTTTCTCTTGGAGTTGTGAGTATACACAGGTTTTTTCACTTCTTCTTGAGCCAGTTATGACCATTTATATATAATTTTTAAATAAAATTGCTTATTTTTTCTAACTTGGTTCATAATTCCTCTTTTGATTTAATAAATATCTATTTTTTTTGTCAAGAAATCCCCATTTAAATACTATTACTGATTTTTTGTGCCATATTATTATACTTTTCCTTTTGTTCAATCTTGCTAAAGATTTGTCTTCCAAAGAACTAGGTTTAGGTTTTGATAACTAGTTTCTTCTTTGATTCATATATTGTCTTATGTTAATTATTTCAACTCTTCTGCTTTTTTTTTTTTTTAGAGATAGGATCTTGCTATGTTGCCCAGGCTGGCCTTGAACTCCTGAGCTCAGGAGATCCTCCTGTCTCAGCTTCCTGAGTAGCTGGGACTACAGTTGTGTACCACCACACCTGGTTGCTTCTACTTTCTTTGTGTTTTATCTATTGTTGCTTTACCAACTTCTTGAGGTGAACCTTTAACTGATTTATATTTATTCCTTCTCTCTTTCTCTCTCTTGTCTGACACTGATAGTGTTACATCAGTTATCTTGTCATTATTATTTGCCTGGAATGTCTTTTTCCATCATTTTATTTTCAACCTCTTTATATTGTTTTGTTTTAGGTGTCTTTAACAATACTTAGCTAGATTTTCTTTCCTTTTATTCATTCCAAAAATTCGTCCTTTAATAGGTGATAGGTGATTTTAATCCAGTTTAGGACCTGGGTAACAGACCTTCAGTGTAGACTAGAGACCTCCAGGAAAGTGGGCAGGAGGAAACCACCCAAGGAATCAAACACTGTCAGAGCCATCAACCCATCAAGTGACCTCTACCTTCAGGCTGTGGGCTTCCCTCCCTCAGCTCCCAGGAGTCTCCTGAAAGTCTTTAGATGTGGTTCTGGATGCTCCCATAATCTCAGCTGTCCCTGTAGTTTGAGAGTTGACCATTCTTCAGAGTGGTGGTATTCATGCTTTGATCATGGTGCTTTTGGTCTTTGCACACTGCATTAGCTCATGGTATGGGAAGATCCTGATGTTGGACTCTGTCTAAGCTGGGACTTTTTATATCCACCTCTTCATCTCCCGCTTCCAGTATGGTGCCTGATCATGTATGCTATGGTCTGAATGTTTTTGTCCCCCCAAAATTCATATGTTGAAACCTAACCGCTATGGTGATGGCGTTGAGAGGTGGGGACTTTGGAAGGTGATTAGGTCATGAGAGTGGCACCCTCATGAATGGGATTAGTGCCCTTAAAGCAAAGGCCTGAGGGAGGTTGTTCTGCCATGCGAGGACACAGCAAGAAGCACTACCCTTGAAGCAGAGAGCATGCCCTCCCCAGACACCAAATCTGCTGGCACCTTAATCTTAGACTTTCCAGCTTCTTGGAACTGTGAGCAATAAATTTCTGTTGTTTATAAATTACTCAGTCTAAGGTATTTTGTTATAGCATTGCAAGGGCTAAGACAATATGCTTATGTATGTGCAAATAGATAGATATAGATATCCACCTCTGCATCTATATTTAGATCTATATCTACATCTATATATATGTGTCTGGACAAGGACTCTCTCTTGACAAATTTTAACCAGGCTCCTCTGAGTCCTCTTCTAGACTAGGCCTTGACCTTGGCCTGCTGAGCTCAGTTTTAGCATAGAGTCCTGCTAAGCCAATTTATGGAGAATCCCTCCTCCTTGATATCGGATTATCCGTGATAACTAATCAAGTTCTTCATCCTCCACCCCTGATGTCTAAGTCCTGGGCTTGCCTTTAGCAAGAATCCTGTTAAGCCAGTTTAGCAAGAATGCCCTGCCCTTGATGTCTAATCAAGTTCTTCTGAGTTATTTCCATCCACTGGCCCCCTCACTCTGCTCCTTGGCTGTAAATCCTCCGCTGTCTTCGCAGTATTCAGAGTTGATCTCAGTTCTAAACTGAAGTCTCTCTCCTCTACTGCAATAGCTTCAATAAAATCTGTCTTGCCAAACAAATGTCCCATGCAAAATTTTCCTTTTGCAGTCTTCTGTATCTATATAGTGAATAAATTAATAAACGAATGACGTGAAGTTGGAGAAGTGCTTATAAAGTTGTAAAAAGTATCCTGCTGGACTTTGAAATGCAATGCTTACGCAAGTATATGGCTTGCTGTTCCCAAAGATTTCACCTCAGACTTGCTCTCGTCGGCTTATGGAAAATATCTTTGCTAAATGCTGTGCCCAGTTGCTGAAATGGCTGATGTACCTTGAACGTAGGCTGCAGGAAGTGCTCACATTTCACAAATGTCCCTGTGAGACAGGGACATTTAGAAACTGGAAATCTAAGAGACTTTTTGTCTCAGTCTATTTGGGCTGCTGTCACAGAATACCATAAAACGGATGACTTATAAGCAAAAGAAATTAATTTCTGATAGTTTTGGAGGCTGGGAAGTCCAAGATCGAGGTGCTGGCTGATTTGGTGGGGCTGCTTCCTAGTCTATTGACAGCTGTCTTTGGCTGTGCACTCAGATGGTGTAAGGGGCGAGGGAACTCTCCAGGGGTCTCTTTTATGAGAGGATTAATCCCATTTCTGAGGACTCCCCCCTCATGACCTACTTACCTCCCAAAGGCTCCACCCACTCCTAACACGGTCCCCTTGGGAGTTAGGATTTTAACCTATGAATTTGAGGGGCACATTCAGCCCATAGCACCTTTCAACCTGCAAACCACACAGCGATGTGCTCAGAAGAGCCCTTGGAGAGAAGCCAACGCAAGTGAGAGTGCGAAGGAGAATTCAATTGTCCTTCATTCCTCTGGCCTTGGTTACCACATCGACAACAATGAAGACCCAGTTGCGAAAGGACTTTGCTGCCGGGATAGAATGCATTTCAGCTGGTGGAAACTCCAGCTGTGGGTGTCGTGCCAGGCCGTGCTCTGTTCCAGCTGACCGGTTTTAGCTGAATAGAACCGTCGAGGGGGCCTCGTTGTCAAGCAGCGAGCACGCGCCTTAGCTGAGGCTGGGTGAACTGTTGCCAGGAATCGGTCAGTGTCGACAGTGAGAAGGCCTGGACAAGAAAAGGAAAAGGAAAGCGTTACTGTCGTGTAGTTTCTGTGGTGCCAAGGGGAGTTTCTGATGAGCAGTGGGGAGGCCGGGCCAGGAGGAGAGGGCCCTGGGTCTTGATCTCCTTTGGCCAACTAGAGAAGCTAATCATGGGCCAGCGAGGCAGGTGCCAGGGTGTTCACTGCAGCCGCACTTGCACCAGTGAAGAATGGAAAACAACCCCAACAACCTAAATGTCTATGAGAGGACTGGCTGAGCTGTGGAGCACCATGTAGCCCTTTAAACAATGAGGTGGAGCCATTAGACAGGACAGTAGGTCCCACAGTAGACCCAATGCCCTTCTTTATAACATTACCTTGTAATACTCCTTGTACTGGCCTGAAATGAGATTCATGAATACACGTAAACCTACCACACACAAAATTAAAAATAAAATGTGTTCTATGAAGCTACCTATAACATAAAAGAGAAATAAAAGGAAAGTAACTTGTAGTAAAATTGTATTTCACTCTATCAGTGCTTAGGCAGGAGTAGACCAAGAGACCTAATTCAGTAGTCATACGCTTGCCCCCATGCCTAGGGCCCCTGTGCTGATGCTGGGGGTTGTGTGGGCAGCTCAGTTACTGGGAGCAGCACTGCAGTTGTGATGAGATTTCTTTTAAAGTGGCGAGTAGTGCCTGCTAAAATCATGAACAAAACAAAATATACTTTCGCTGCAGTGCTAGGATGCAGGGCAAGCCCTGGCTGGGTGGGGTCACAGAGGCACTGCAGGTTACTTGGCATCCACATTTCCAACATCTGGGGGTGGCGTTGCCCTTGGTAAGAACCTCAGGCTTCTGCACCTGCTCATCCTACGGATGGAGAGACTGCTGTGCAGAGAGGGGAAGGGGCTTGTCTGTAGTTAAAGGCAGAATGGGAGCAGGCACCTGACACCCTTTCCATAGCACTTATTAATCGCCTCCTGGTTGCCTTCCGCCTTGCCACGAAGTCAGTGGGAAGACACTGCCCTAGGATAGGAGACCGGGGTGTTGGTGGGTCCTAGCTCTGCCAGACCACTTAACCTCTCTGCACATCAGCTTTATTTCATTTTAAAATAATTTTTGAATAATTCTTTTTAATTTGAAGCTATTCCAAACTTACAGAAAAGATATAAATACAGTACAGTGAGCCTTCCCCCACCCATTTCTCTGAACCATTTGAGCGTAAATTGCCAACCTGATGCCCTGTCAGCACAGAATATTTTAATGTATGTATCCTACAAAAAAAGACATTCTCCTACAGAACCAAACCGCAGCCATCAAAACCTGGAAATTCACATTGATATGCTACCACTCAGTAATCCTCAGACCCTCACCCAGTTGTGCCACATGTCTCAATGATGTCCTTTTAGCAAAAGGACCCAGTGCAGAATCACACGTTGCATCAGGATGACGTGTCTTTTTAGTCCGCTGCAGTCTAAAGCAGTTTCTCTGTCTTTCCCTGGCTCCCGTGGCCTGGGTGTTTTGATGAATCCAGGCCAGTTATTTTGTTAGTGTCCCCCATTCAGGGTTGGTCTGATGTTGGCATGATGAGATTGAAGAGATGCCTCTTTGACGAGATGGCTGCAGAAGTAATGCCATGTTCTTTCCATTGGCAGTTTTATTTTAAATGTGATCATAAGGAAAGCTGGGCTCATTTATTGTCCCCTCACCACGGCCAGCACTGGACCTAGTGCTTTACCCGGATAAGCTCATTTAGTGCTCACGTGGGGTACATTCCATTGCAGTCACTGCTCCAGAGACGAGCACACAGTGGCCCAGAGAGGAGAAGTAACTTGCCCAGCTTAGGTAACAATCAGAGATGAACCAAGACTTGAACTCAGGTGTTCTAGCTTCACAGTTGCCGCACGTGTTGACTGTTGTCAAAGAGAACGAGAGTCAGATGCAGCTAAAGTGGTAAAGACAGATTTAAATCAGAAACGATTGCAATTGGGGAAAATAGACTTTGGTGTAGAACCGAGCTGAATTCCAAACACAAGGACAAGTGCGGGTTTGTAGCCAAGGAGCAGAGTTAGAAAATTACTAAGTGGAGACATTGGGGGTCGAGAGATTGTTGCTAAACCAACTTAACAGGATTCTTGCTGAAGGAAGGCCAGGGTGATCAGATATCAAGGGTGGGGGCTTTTTGGTAAAACTGGGCTCTTCCGTCTGGGCAGGGACCTTCCTGGCACTGCAGGGACTAGGAGGCGGGTCCTCCTCTCCCCCCATCTCCTCGCATTGTCTCTCTCCAAGACTGGTGGGGTCATTCCCCCCAGTGAGCTCTCCAAGTGGCTTAACCTTTCTGTCTTCCGCTTTCTCATCTGCAGTCAGGGCTCCTGTCCTTCCACCTTGCTCGTGGTGGTGGGGCGGGGCGGGGAGGGGGGGGAGTGGATTGAGACAACAGATGGAAAAAGGCTTTGCAAATTTCCCCGTGAAGGTAAAGGATTATAGGCTGCTGTTTTGGCTCACTCCCAGGCACAAGCCCATGAGGGAGTGTCCGCCACATGAAGATGCAGCTAGTCACAGTCCCCGTGTGAACAGACCAGTTGGTGGGGGCTGGCCGGGTTAGGGGAGGGTGATGCCAGGGAGGCTGTTGCCATGGTGACTTGGTGGTAGCCCTCCCCAGCCTCCCTAATCCCAACCCCTGCAGCCAGGTTTCCGAAGCGCTGCTTTCCTGCACATGGAAAAGCTGTTTCCACCTCTGTGAAACCTGGATTGTGTCTGACAGCTGGAACCCAGCCCCTCAGAAGACCCCAGAAGGTCCTCCATCTTGGGGAGCGGGGCGTGGGCTTCCCCGAGCTTGCGGGGTGAGCCTGGCTGCATCTGTGAGGATGTGCTGTGACCCAGAGCCAGCTGCGTGGAGTGACATGCGGCGAGTGCTCCTTTCTTTGTTTCTCTCTGATTTATCCCAGTTGTGTTCATAAAGGTGACTTGATTCTGTGGTCATTTTAAACAATGAGCGGCTCAGTCTTATTTGCCCCACAATTACAGCTCAGCTTCTGACTGTAATTGATGTTAGCCAGGCCGGGTAATGTTATATCTTGCAAAGATTGGCTCATTAATTGACTGTGGAGATGTCACCCACACACTGGAGGTATTAACAATCATAGGCCTTCAGTAGTGCTGACTCAGCAACGGCAGGGCTGCAGATTTCTGTTGCTTCCTTCAGGATGAAATCCCAGCAGTGGGATTACTAGGTTACAGGGCACAGGTATCTGTGTGGGTCTTGATGTGTCCTGCTAAATATTTTCCCCAAATATTGTACCAGGTTTTAATGCCATTAACCATTTATGAATGTGCTCATTTCTCTACAATCCTACCAGCATTCGATTTATTAATTCCATTTTTGGGTGTTAATTTATAGGTATGAAATGGTACATTATTGCCTTCCTTTGCATTTGGGGGACTTGAGTGGTTTAATTTGCATATCTTTGATTACTAGTCTATTCTACATGTTGGTTTATTGTTTTTCCTCCTGTGTATTGTCTGTTTATATTCTTGGCTCCTTTCGGCTGAGTTGTTTTTTTTGTTTGTTTGTTTGTTTTAGCAGCTTTATTGTCACTAAGAAGCCACACGGACATGAATAGACACAGTTCCCCGGTGTCTGGAGTGCAGATAGGCCACCGGTACGGCCGCAGCGCTCACCCACTCAGGACTCTTCTGTGGGGCAGGGCAGGAAGGAGGGCAGCAGCTCATTTTCAGGGTGCCGCAGAGCTCAGCTGCGTGCATTAAGTCCATTTCTGAAGGTCCCCTATTCGTTCATCTGAAAAAAAGAAGGAACAACCAGATCACCTCTGAGTTTGTTCCATTTCCTCTAATCCTTAACTCTGGCGTCTCGGCAGGTGGGTGCAGAGGGGACGCAGAGATGAACGCAGCGTGATGCTGCCTCAGATTTCTGATGATCACGGGGCTGGTGCCCCAACCTCTCACTGCCAACACGAGCTGCCATGCTAGTGCCACGTACATGGTGCTGCTTACAGGGGCATTGGGGGCCCAGAGAACAGAGAGAGCCGTGTGAGCTACTGCAGTCTGGGGTGTGGAGGACAGTCCCAAAGAATGGGTAAGACTTAGCCCGATGGAGAGATGACAAGGGCTTGCTAGGTGAGGGGAGGCATCTTCCAAGCACTGGGGACAGGAACTTTTATGGTGTTTGTGGGACAGTGAGGCGTTGACTCAGGCTAGAACACGTGATTCCCATGGGAGCTGGGCCACTGTAGGCCAGGGAGGAAGAGTGGTCCCTGCTGTGAGGCATCTGGGCCAGGCCAGGTGGAGGATACCCGTGAGTGGGGCACAGAAGGCTTTCCGGTGGCGGGAGCACGAGATGACAGCGGTAGACACGAGGTGCACAGCTCTCCAGCGGGGCCCAGCGGAGGCTCCTGGCTTGTAGGTCCTGCGCCAGGGGTACTGGCTGCTGGGGCACTGTCAGGCGCTGTGAGTGGTCTGGGGCATGCTCTGCAGGCTTGTCCTGCTAGAGCCTAGAACGCCCTCAGTCTGGCCCCATATTCCTAGAAACAAAAGAGAGCAGGATGGAGTGAGAGGGACATCAGATCTTCTTGTGCACGCTTATACTGGGTCCGTGGTTGTATGTTAATGGGTCCCTATCTGTTGGGTACATCCCACAGAAAAGAAAGCCTGGGTAACATTTTTGTGCATGTGGTAGTTTTTGGGTACTCGTTTATGAAGTAGATCCATGGAACTTACGCTAAGACGAGACCACTCTAATGGCGCCATTTTCTGAGCATTTTCTCCTCAGCTGTGTGAGCCCTGATTTTATGTACTGCCTGGTGTTTCTCTTGGAGGGTTTCTTGTGGGGAGGCCTCATCCCCTCAGTGGGACAGTAAGCTTTCTGAGGACAGGGCAATAATACCAGGGCCTGACCACAGGGTGAGGACACGGTAAGTGTCACGACACAGCTGGCACTTGATTCAGGGCCACCTTGTGGGTATCTCATCCTTTAGCTTCACTAAACTCCCCTGAGACTGGAAGCATGATGTGCCGGAATGGACCGTGAGCCAGGGAGCCTGGGTTCACATCCAGCTCTGTTGTCCTCTTGCTGTACAATCTTGAGGTAGTCATTTTACTCTTCTGTGCCTCAGTTTCCTCAACTGAAAAATGAGGGGGGCCATTGTAAAATGGGAGAAAGGATATATATTTCAGATTCTCATCCACGATCGTGTTCTTTTACATGCTCATGTGACTTTCCAGGGACACAAATCCCAGCCCTGTGGCCAGACACACTGGAATGTCCTGGAGGATAGGGAAGCCCATCTTGTCCCCTCTGCACCTTCCTCCCAGATTTTCTGCTCTGCCCCCATTCAGAGATGCTCAGATGGCACCAGTCCAAGGCATTCTGTCCAAGAAGGGCCGCGGACAGACCACTCTCTCCCATCTGGTGCTGGAAATAGATCTTGATGACTTGGAAGGTTCAGAGTGGCCACTTCCCCTGAGTGCCTTTCCATGATGGCCACATTCCACTAAGGGAGTGGTGCGGAGCCCACAGACCCCAAGCTGAAGCCACCTGGCACTCACTTCCTAAGGAAATGGGACAGTGAGAGCTCGGGGAGAGTTTGGGAGCCTCAGGTCCATGACGTGAAGTTGCTCTGTGATGCCGAGAGTGGCCCAAAGGAGAGGACTCCAGGCAGAAGTCAGGTGGGGGACTAGGGTGGGAATTTGGAGCATCCTTCAGATGAGCTCTTACTTTGCAAAGCATTGTCCCATGCGAAAACAGCTCTTTCTGAAGCCAGTGACTTAGTGCAGTTTCCCCCACACAGATCTGGCAGTGCCGGGTCTTTATTATACACCATGGCAATAATCATCACCATGATAATAACAACGCTCCATTTGTTCAGTCTCTTAACTTGGAAATAAATAAGACCGCTGATCTAGTGTGAGCTCCTCTCTAGTCTGTCTGCCCCATCATTGCTTCATAGCAATCGCTGAGCCCCCTGGGCAGACGGCGCCCTGCCCAGCACTTGAGATATTAAATCCACCTAGAAGCAGGTATAATAATGCTGACCCCGCAGGGATGTTCCAAGAATTAATTCCTGTAGGCTCTCTGTTCCGCTCTTCTCCGACACATTCAATCTTAGGAACCCACGAGTTGGTGACGTTTATA
Source organism: Indri indri (assembly GCA_004363605.1). NCBI lineage: Eukaryota > Metazoa > Chordata > Mammalia > Primates > Indriidae > Indri > Indri indri. Next base: position 12,465 of record RJWJ010001491.1, read on the forward strand.
CCATGAATTAAGACATTTCGCTGTTGCCCCTGGAACTCTTCATTACGATCCCGAGTCAATCAATGGCAAGGAGGAATACTATTTATTAGCTAAGTGGATGCTATTGAACTCTTCATTTAAGTGGCTTTTAATTCAGTGTTCTACTTGCTGTCCTCCGCTTTGCCTTCGCTCATACACATTTGCCCAGTAAAGCTCGGTGTGGGGCCACGTTGCTGCCTTTTATCATGATTTTGGGTTTTTTCTGGAAAACAGTTTTCAGCTGAGAAGAGGCAAGACTCTCAGGGTGGGCAGAGAGGCCAGACTGGCAGACCTAGAACAGGCTTCACTGCTGTCTGCTGGGAGGAAGTGGGTGGTCTGGGAGGAGTGAGTCAACACAGCTTTTCAGATAAGCTTCTGCAGCTAGTGTGGCCTTCACTGGCGTTTTATGCTTTGGTTTTACCAACTTGAAGACTCCACTGCGGCTCTGCCACTGAGATATGAGTCACAGAGGTAGTAAGTGGGATGCATAAAACTTCTCCCTGACCAGAAGCAGGCTCTGACTGGCTCCCTCGTGGAGGCTGTGGCAGTCTGGCTTGACCTGTTGCACACGCAGGAGTACCTGTGACGTTATCACCACATCAGAATAATGAACATATCCTTCACCCCAGAAGTTTCCTTGTGCTCCCACTCCTTCCTGTCCCCAGGGGCGGGGGATGCTGTGGGACAGATCTGCTTTCTGTCACTAGAAATTATTTGCATTTTCTAGAATTTTATGTAAATAGAATCACACAGTATGTATTCTTTTTTATGTGGTTTCTCTCACTCAACATGATTATTTTGAGATTAATCCAAGTTATTAATCCATGCATGTATCAATAGTTTATTGCTGAGTAGTGTTGCATGGTATGGATGTATTATGGTTGTTTATCCATTTGCCTGTTGGTGGACATTTGGGCTGTTTGCAATTCTTGGCTATTACAAATCAAGTTGCTGTGAACATTTATGCATGAGTTTTTGTATGGACTTAAGCTTTCGTTTCTCTTGGGCACGTACGTAGGAGGGGAATGACTGGATTATGTGGTAGGTGTTATCTTTAACTTATTAAGAAGCTGCTTAACTGTTTTGCAAAGTAGTTGTACCATTTTCCACTTCCACCAGCAGCATATGAGAATTCTGGTTATTTCACATTCTCCTTGACATTTGGTATTCTCAGTCTTCTTAATTTTAGCCATTCTACTTGTTGCATAGGGATATCTCATTGTGGTTTGAATTTGCATTTTCCTACAACTAATGATGTTGAGAGTCTTTTCATGTGCTTACTTGCCAACCATATATCTTTTTTAGTAAAGTGTTTAGATCTTTTGCCTATTTGCTGGGAGGTTGGTTGATTTCTCATTATTGAGTTTGGGAAGTTATATATTCTGGATACAAGTTCTTTATCAGATATGTGAGTTGCAAATATTTCTCTGATCTGCAACTTGTCTTTTCATTCTCTTAACTGCATCTTACAGGGACCAGAAATTCTAAATTTTGGTAAAGTCTGATTTTTCAATTGTTTTCTTTAATGGATAGATGCTTTTGGTATCATATCTAAGACATCTTTGTGTAACTCGAGGTCACAAAGATTTTTCTCCTATGTTTTTGTCTAGAAATTTTATAGTTTTAGGTTTTATATTCAGGACAGTTATCCATTTTTAGTTAATTTGTGTATCTGATACAAGTATGTATCAACTTTCATTTTTTGCATATGAATATCTAATTGTTCCAGCACAATTTGTTGAAAAGGCTATTCTTTTCCCACTGAATTACCTTTTACACTTTTGTCAGAAATCAGTTGTTTACAAATGTGTGGGTTTATGTTTATTTTTCAACTCTATTCTGTTTCATTGATCAGTTTTTCTATCTTTGTACCAATACCAAACTGTCTTGATTACTGTACCTCTATGAGTCTTGAAATGAGGTAGTGTCAGTTATCCAAATTAGTTCTTTTTTGAAGTTGTTTTGGGTATTCTAGGTCTTTTGTATTTTCATATGAACTTTAGAATTAGCTTGTCAATTTCAACAACAACAAAAAAGCTTGCTGGGAATTGGATTGGGATTGCATTGAATTTTTAGATCAATTTGGAGAGAATTGACATGTCAATAATCTTCCAACCCATGAACATGGTGTATCTCTCCATTTATTTAGATCTTTAATTTCTATAAGCAATGTTTTGTAGTTGTCAAAACAGATTTTGCTCACCTATTGTCATATTTATCACTAAGCATTTCGTATGACATATCGTGATGCTATTGTAAGTAGTTACTGTTTTTTTAAATTCCGATTTTCAATTGTTTGTTGCTAGTATTAATATACAGAAATACAATTAATATTTGTATATTGATCTTGCACCTTGCAAACTTGGTACAACTCTCTTATTAGTTCTAGTAGCTTTTTTAAATAAATTTCATTGTATTTTCTACATAGATAATCATGTTGTCTGTGAATAAAGGCAGTTTTACTTCTACTCTAATCTGTATGGTTTTTTTTTTTTTCCTTTTCTTTTTTTATTACACTTACTAGAACATTCAGGACATGTTGAATAGGAGTAATGAGAGTAGACACCTTTGACTTATTTCTGATTTTAGGGGGAAACATTTAGTTGTTCACCATTAAGTATGATGTTAGGTATAGGTTGGCTTGTTTGTAAATGCCCTTTAGTAGGCTGAGGAAGTTCTCTTCTATTCCAAGTTTATTGACAGTTTTTTTTTCCTTAATCAGAAATGGATGTTAGATTTTTATCATATGGTTTTTCTGCATCTATTCAGATGATCATATGGTTTTCTTTTTTAGTGTGTTAATACTGGTAGACTCACATTGATTTTCAAATGTTAAACCAACTTTGCAATCCTGAGATAAATACCACTGAGTCATGATATTTATTCTTTTTAAATGTTGCTGAATTCCATTTGCTGAAATTTCATTTATAATTTCTATATCTTGTTCATGAGAGATATTAATCTATAGTTTTCTTTTCTCGTAATGTCTGATTTTGGTATCAGGGTAATGCTACCTCATAGAATGAATTGGGAAATATTCCCTTCTCTTCATTTTCTGGAAGAGTTTGGGTAGAATTGGTATAGTTTCTTTTTTAAATGGTAGAGTTCACCAGTGAGGCCATCTAGGTCTGGAATTTTCTTTATGGGAAGGTTTTTAACTACAAATTTAATTACCTTAATAGTAGATGGCTATTAAAGTTATTTCTTTCTTCTTTAGTTTTTGCTTCAGGTTTTTCAAAGCTCTGTTATTACCAAAAAGTTTTGTGTATAATAGTTTCCAATTGTAATGTCTCCTTCTGATGAATTGATGCTTTTATCGTTATGAAGTTACCTCTTTTTTTTCCTGGTAATATTTTTGCTCTGGAATCTACTTTGCCTGATATTAATGTAGCTACTCTAACTTTCCTTTCATTAGTATTAGCATGGTATATATTTTTTGATCCTTTTATTTTCATTTATTTATCTCTTTATATTTAAAGTAGGTTTCAGTTTATAGTTGGGTCTTCCTTTATTTAATCTAACAATCTCTGCCTATTAATTATAGTGATTATGCCAATTATGTTTAATGTGATTATTGATGTTTGGGTTTAAATCTATTTGTTTTCTATTCATCCCATCTCTTCTTTGTTCCATTTTTCCTTTTTCTGCCTTTCTTTGAATTGAATATTTTTTATGGTTCCCTTTTATCAGCTTTGTTAACTTAATACCTGCAACTCTTTGTTTTGCTATTCTAATGGTTGCTTTCAGGTTTATAATACAAATCTTTAATGTCAGTTTACTTTCAAATGATAGTATACTACTTCATGTGCAGTATACAAACTTTACAACAATGCATTTCCATTTTTCCCCTCCTGACCTTTATGCTAATGTCGTCACACATTTTACTTTTACATACGCTATAAACCCCATATGATATTAGTTTGTATAAATACTCAATTATCTTTTAAAATACAGATATAAATACGGTTTCCAGTGCTATCATTGCTTTATGTACGTCCATATATCCACCTGGTATCATCTTCATTCTGCTTGAAGAATGTTCTTTAACATTTCTTGTAGCATGAGTCTGCTGGTTATGATTTTTTTTCCCCCCCAGCTTTTGTATGACTGAAAAAGTCTTTATTTCACCTTTGCTTTTGAAAGACATTTTCACTGTGCAGAAAATTCTAGGTTGACAGTTTTTTCTTTCACTACTTTAAAGATATTCCTCCACTGTCTTTTTGCCCACATTATTTTTTTGTGAAAAATCTGTTGTAATCCTTATATTTGTTGTTCTGCACGTAAGGTGTCTTTTTTTCCCCCTCTGGCTGCTTTTAAGATTTTGTCTTTATTACTGGTTTTGAACAATTTGATTATGACGTGTCTTGGTATAGTTTCTTAACATTTCTTGTGTTTCAGGTTTGCTGAGCTTCTTAGAACTGTGGGTTTATAGCTGTTTTTATTTGAAATCAAGTTTAGTAAATTTCTGGCTTTTTTTTTTTTTGGAGACAGAGTCTAGCTCTGTTGCTCCACCCAGCTGGAGTGCAGTGGAGTCATCATAGCTCACTGCAATCTCGAACTCCTGGGCTCCAGCGATCCTCTTGCCTCAGTCTCCTAAGTAGCTGGGACTACAAGTGCTTGCCACCACACCTGGCTAATTTTTCTATTTTTTGTAGAGACGGGGTCTTGCTCTTGCTCAGGCTGTTCTCAAACTCCTGATCTCAAGTGATCCTCCCGCCTTGGCTTCCCAGAGTGCTAGGATTATGGGCATGAGCCACCATGCCCGGCCTAGCTATTATTTTTTTAAATACTTTTTTCCCATCCTCCAACTCTCTCCTTTCCTTTAGAGACTTCAATTACACACATATTAAGCTTCCTGAAGTTATCTCTATAGTGTACTGATTGCTTGTATTTTTTTCTATTCTTTTTTTTCTCTTTGAGTTTCTTTTTGGGTAACCTCTATTGCTATGCGTTCAAATTCCCTATTCTTTTTATAGGGGAGAGGGAGCGAGATCTAATCTGCTATTAACTGGATTCTATCCAGTGTATTTTTCATCTGTCAAAAGGCAAAATTACAATAGATTTAAAGATCTTAATTGGCTTTTATTTGAGATTCTAGAATCAGGCAACACCTCATTCTATAAAACAGATTATATTTCTACTTGACATTGGGTCACACTCTCTGTACAAGTTGTTCCAACTCACAATACCTTTACAGTGCACTGTTATCCCCATAATACTATCAGGAAATGGAAGCTCAGGAGAGTGAATAAACTTTCCCAAAGCCACACAACTAAAACCAAGTTTGAACCCCACAGTTGAATCCAAAGCCAGTAATGCCTTAAAATTCAGCCTCCCAGTTCTTCTGGCTAATAATAAGTGCTCTTTTCAATTCTTTTTAAAAGTTTATTTGTTCTTTCATTGATTTATTCTCTTAACAAACATCGATTACCTTTTATACACACACACACACACACACACACACACACATCAGTTACGCTATTAAGGGCTGGATAAAAATATGAGTGAGAACAAGAGTGTGGTCCCTACCTCCCAGGGTGCTTTCACTAGTAAGAAAATTAGAAAAGAATGCAAATAAATGCTATAGACTATTTGATATGCTATAAAAGGTTTGTTAATTTTTTCAGACGTTTTGCTTTTAAAAATGTGTCAAAATTTTAGTTCAAGCAGGTCACAAGAAAAGAAGCTTAAGTGGGTTAATTCAGAGATTGTCTCCCACAGAAGAATTTTATAGGAAAACAGGATGATTAGGTAATCACTGTTAGACTGCATACAGTAAAAAAAGGCTTGTTTCAAGATCATTAGATCCTGACTGACAGTCAGCTGAGTGGGTGGGTATCTGGCTTCCCAGAAGAGGTCTTAATCTCATTAAAGTTTATCAGAAAATTGCTTAAGCATTTTATCAATGCAAATTTCTTCCCAGAAGGAGGTTGGGAATTACATCATGCAAAAAGGTTCTACCCCATACCAAGTTTGGGACTGTGTTTCCTTATTAGGTATGTGGACAAAATGCAGTGGAGCAGAGGAGAGATCACAGTGGACAACAGCAGCAACGCTGCATATGGTTCGAGTGTGTGTCGTACGGCAGTCCCTGTTCCCTTTGCCTGACAGATATTAACTCTTTAATTCTCACACCATGCATCGAGGTAGAGCAGCAGTCCCCAACCTTTTTGGCATAGGGACCAGTTTCATGGAAGACAATTTTTCCACAGACCTGAGCGGGGCGAGGGGGCTGGTTTCAGGACAATTCAAGTGCACCACATTTATTGTGCACTCAAACCTCTCTGCTAATGATAATCTGTATTTGCAGCCACTCCCCAGCGCTGGCATCACTGCCTCAGATCATCAGGCATTAGAATCTCATAAGGAGCATGCAACCTAGAGCCCTCTCATGTGCAATTTACAGTAGGGTCCTATGAGAATCTGATGCTGCTGCTGACCTGACAGGAGGCGGAGCTTATGCAGTGACGTGAGCAATGGGGAGCGGCTGTAAATACAGATGAAGGTTCGCTTGCTCACCCGCTGCTCATCTCCTGCCCTGTGGCCTGGTTCCTAACAGGCCACAGACCCAGTACCGGTCCGCGGCCTGTGGGTGGGGACCCCAGAGGTACAGGCTTTTATTATCCCCATTTTTTTCAGAAGAGGAAAGTGAGACAGAGAAAGTTTAAATTGCTCAAGGTTTCACATCTGGGGTGTCGTGGAAAGGTCAGGAAGGTAGCATAAGGAAGGTTGGCGAATCTGGTCCTCAGATGGAGGAAGGCATTCTGGGCAGACTGGCCCCCACCCCATTCTCTGCCAGAAAGCCATGCTCATCGTCAGGGGTGTGGAGGGTCTGGGTCAGTGAAACTACTTGTTTCCCCTGCCTGTGGCTGGGGCTGTCCATTCGGCATGCTCCTTGGCTTTAGAGGGTGGCTGACTCAAGTCCCAGCTGTGTTTCTAGACCTCGCATTCTGGTTTGGGCAGAACGGAGACCCCCTTCCACCTAGAAGCTTTCAGAGATACAAGCAAAACTTCCGGCCAAGGCAAAAACACATTAGCCCAGCCGGCCACCCACAGGTGGTGTGAGTGGTTTCCGGGTCCTTTTGGCTCTAGCCTGAGTGTTCCCTCTTATATGTTTGTTTATTGGTATGTTTGGCATATTTATGCCTTGCCTTTAGGCTCCACAGCAGAGGGAGTGTTAGAAGAGTCCTACTATTGCAGTGTAAATAAAAGTAAAGATGATACCATTTTACCAGGACGTGTCCAAATTGATAGTTGATGCAGTGTTACTTCAGGCACGGAAAGAGCCTTTCCGAATTGAGCCTGTTAGAAATTGCAGGAGATTCTGTGTGAAAATTGAAGAGAACATTTAAAAAATAATATCTCTTATGTCACCTATAAATTCCACTAACCCCAATCCAACTGTTATATTATTTTTACATATTATCTCTTCTAAATGTTATACATGCTGGGAGTGTTGTCTGTGGTGCATACCTACTATTTTGTATTCTGCTTGTTTTCAATGACCAGTGGATCATAAACATTTTTCATGTTTCTGCATAATTATCATTTTAATGGCCACATAATATTCCATTGTGCAGAGGTACTGTAATTTATTAAACCATTCCCCTTAATGTTGGCCATTTATGTGTTTTCAGTTTGGGGCTTTTATAGATAACACTGCAGTGAGCATCTTCTTGCAAATAGCTTTTTGCTGCTGTTGAATTTCCATAGGAATAATTCCTGATAGAGAAATTACTGGTAAAGGATACTGACATGTATATGGCTCTTTCTCTATATTGCTGAATTGCTTTGCAAAAATATTATTTAATACAGTGTCATCACTCTGGAATGAATCTCCTAGTTTTATCTCAACTTCAATAGCAGTTAGCAAAAACATTTTTCCCCCTACTCTGACAGATAAAATGGCATCCCAATTTGCTTTAATTTACATTCCTTTGTTTATAGTGAAGATTATTTCTCCATGTGTTTGTTTATATTGTATATAATTTTCTATGAATTATCTGTTCATTTATGTATTATAATCTTGGTGTTTTTCTTATAAATTTAAATAGACTCTTTATAGATGAATCATATTTGTCCTGTTGATTCAAATATTTACCCTACTTTGTCCTTGTGTTTTTAGTTTTAATTTTCAGTATAAAGAAGCTTTGTACTATTATGTACAGGGATTGTCAATCTCGTAATCTGTGAATACTTTTTATTTTTCTGAATAAGAGAAAGTAATTCTTCTGTGGATCTTTTGAGTGTTTTATATGCCTTTCCTGTATTCATTTATCCAATACAGAGTTACCTAGTGCCTTTTGTGGGGCAGATATCCTTCTAGGCTCTGAGGATCCAAAATGCCCATCTTCTTGGAGATTACATTTTAGCAAGAAGGAACAATAAGCAAAAACCTAACATATATGTCAAGTAGCAACACATCTTATGAAGAAAAAAATATAGCAGAGCCAGGCAGGGGCTAGAGAATGGCCAGGGAAAGATTTGGTGCTCAGGAAAGGCCACTCCCAAAGTGACATTTCCGATGGGGGAGGCAGGAAGGGTCACTGTCAATGGGTATCATTTGGGCAGAGACCTGAACGAGGTGACAGAGGGAACAGCAAGTGCAACGGCCCTGAAGAGGGGACATCATACCTGACATGTTGAGAAAGAAGGAAAGACATGTGTTAGGAGTGAAGCGGATGAGGTAGAGAACAGGAGAAAACAAGGCCGTCACCAGATGATCTGGGGCCAAGGACACTGGATTTAATTGGAGGGAAGTGGGAAGCCACTGGAGTTAGGAGAGCGTGAGACAGACATCTGATTCACAGTTTAACAGGATCACTAGATATTTTTACATTTGAATCAGTTTGGCTGATTTAATTTTCCAGGTATATAATCACATCATCTACAAGATATTTTTTCTCTTCGTTTTCAATATTTATTCCCCTTAGGCTGTCTTTATCTCTTATTTTTTTTTGACAAGAACTTTCAAGACAATATATTAAATAATTGTATTTTTATTAATGATTTCAATAACAAGGATAATAATAGTCATCTTTGTATGTTCTGAATTTTGAGGAATTATTACTAATTTAGTTTAAATGTGGATACTCTATGATATTAACAAGGATTCTTTTTAATTCTAGCTCTTACATTTTTATTATGAATGTTGAATTCTGTGAAATACCTTGTAAGCATGCATTAAAATTATAAAATGCTTTTCCTATTTGGAGTCTTGGTATGGTGTAGCGTATTAATAGAACCTCTTACGTGAAGCAATACTTGTTTTCAACTCTAGGGTAAGCCTACTTTGTCATGTATAATTTTAATATATCCTTCAATGCATCACTGTTCTTTTATGACTGTCCTATCTGTGCTCAAAGTCAGCTTACCTGGCCTTCTCTACCTATGACCTGTTCCTGCCCTGACTGTGGTTCAGGGAGCCCAGGGGCAGAGGTGGCCAGACAGAGACTGGGGTGTGTGTGTGTAGGGTGCGGGCCATGTCGAAGCACCTGACAGTGATTTTGCCAGCATCACAACCTCAATTAAGATATGGTGCCTCATCCTTCCTCTTAATTTTAGTTTTAGTTTTTACCAAGAGTTTTAGTTTTTATCAAGTGTGTATATTACATATATATAATATACACACACACACCCATAGTTTTAAGAATCAGATAGTTCAGTAAAACTTATTACAAAAAATAGCAATCCTCCCCCAACCCTAGCTCATTTCCCATGTGCTAGAGACAACCACTTTTTCCTTTTGCAGCTGTTTTTTTTTTTTAAATTTCTGTTTCCTTATCTCTAAGTAACATGCTTATACAGCTACTTCTTATGTTTCTACTTTAAGCATTATTATTTACTGACTTTTTCCTATGGAAGATGATGATTTAGCTCCTTTACCCCTCCATCTACACCAGAAACACACTCCCCATATCCCATCCTTATATCATAATTGTGATTAGATTACTATCTAGTGTTTTCAGTATACTATTGTGAAGATGTACCTCGGTTACACCTGAACTGCATGATTCCTTTCAGGCACAACTTTTTGTTTTCTGGAGTTAATAATTGCCTTGGTTTTTGTACATCCATTTGTTTGCTTAGTTTTCTGTGTATTTATCATAAATTCAGTCCAGTACCCTTAACTAGATCAATACCTTCCCAATACTTCCAACTACATCAGGCGATCTCTCAGTTTCATCTCCTCGTTGAAATCTCTCTGGAAATTTCTGACCTGCTCCATTCTGGCCTGGTTGGTCTCTCATGCACAGCTCCCAGCCTGGGATCAGTCTTCTCCAGCATTCTGAAGTTCCCCTTTCCACCTCTTCTGTATGGATCTCCTGTTTACTGGATCTAATGTCTTTTCCTTCCTTGGTTTGCTCCCTCGTTTTGACAGAGCACATCTTCCAGTAGCTTCACGAGAAGAGGTGCTTGCGATGCTTGACACATTTCCTCCTTCCTCCCTCCATTCCTTTTTTTATTAAAAGGGATGGTTGCAGCTTCCTGCTATTGCTAATCTATGGATGGCTTCATCATCCCTGCTTGGTTTTTCAGCCCTCCTAACACTTGGATAACTAATCCCCGTATTAAATTCCCTCTGCGAAGCAACCTGGCATGGCTTTGTTTTTCTGCCCGGACCCTGACTGAAACAGGCTGTCTGGCCCAAACTTTCCAATCAGGGAACTGTCAGATTCTTGTTGCAAACAGGATAGAGTTGGAAACCGTCTTATTTAACACCTTCAGAATCTGATCCCTCCTTAAATTTCTGCAGTTCACCGTCACTGTTCGCAGATCTCATCTGCTGTTCTAATTAGACTGGTCCCTTCCCTCCCACCTCCATCTCTTGCTCTAGGCAGAGCTGCCCATCGGAAGCCATGCCCTCCCCACAGTAACATTCTATTCATATTTCAAGGCTCAATTCAAGTGTTGTTTCTCCCGTGAAGTCTTCCTCCAGCTCAAACAAAATCCTCAACTTCTCTTCCCTGAGGCTGGAGAAGGTTTTACCTGGTGCCTTTGTTGACATCCTGAACTATAAGTTTATCTATTTCCCTAGGGTTCATACACCTGTTCAACAAAGATTTATCAAGCCCCTCTCATGGGCAAAACCTTGTTCCAAATTTGTGAGGGTAAATATCATTATGAGCTTACAAGGCTTTTGGACCAAAGTGTGGATTAACCAAGATATGTATTAATATTAATTTAGATTGATTCATCAAAGTGCAGATTAACTTAGATTGATTTCTTACTAGAGTCTAGATAAACTTGGACATGGGGAATTAGAATTGGATGGGAAGGATGGGAAAATACAGACCTCGTTGTAGAGAGATTTAGTTGAGCTAACAGATAGATATGAAGACACTGTCAGAATGCAATAAGAGAAACAAAAATTAAGAAAATAACAGAGAAGCTAAGAGGCAGGGAACGCTGAGTAGGAAGGTCTAACACATGTCTGTTTCTTAAATGTAGACGAGTAGTGCGCATAAGAGAGAGGCAATCTTTAAGGAGAAAATGGCTGAGGATTTTCCAGAATTGATGAAAAATATAAATTCTCAAATTAGGGAAGTAAAATGAATCCCAAGAAGATAAATAAAAAGAAACACCCATTTAGAAACTGGAAAGTGAACTTGTGTAATATTAAAGATAGAAAGATCTTATCTTAGCCAGGGAGGAAAGACTGAAGTCCTACAAAGGACAAGAAAATTGGAAAAAATAGCCAACTTCTCAGTAGCAACCATGGCAGCCAGAAGACATCTTCAAAATGCTGAATGGGGGAAAAATATCAAACCAAAATTTTATATGAATATAAATTATCAAGAAAGACATACTCAGACAAAGACTCAGAAAGCTTGCACCAGAACACAGTCACCAAAAGAACTCTTAAAATATGTATTTAAGAAAGAAGGAGACTCATTGCAGAAGGAAGATCTAATATGCAATGGAGAACAAAAACCTTGGTAAATAAATGGGTAAATATAAAAAAAAATTTTATGAAAACAATAATACTGATTAATTATGGGATAAAAGAATGAGTTAGATCTAAAATTTAAATATACAACATAGAAGGAAATGAGCACAAGGTGTTCTACAATCCTTGATTTGATTAAGTGTTATTAGTTTTGGACTTCGAGTAAAATATTTATGTTAAACACTTAAAAGTAGCACTAACATAATGGAAATGGAGTGTATGACTTGTAAAAGAGAAGAGAAACTATAATTTAAAACTTCAGTCCTTTCTAAAGAAGGTTGTAAATGAGAAAAAATAGTGAAAAAATGGTGAATCAAGAAGCACCATACAAAGTGGTAGAATAAATCCATATATTAGTAATTACAATAAATGTAAACAGGTTTATCCTACTAATTAGAAGACAGAGATTGGCCAGATTGGATTAACAAAATGTAAGCTGTGTTTTTGCAGTTTATGAGACAGAAAAATTGGAAGTAAAAGAATGGAAAAAAATATACTTTTGGCAAACACTAGCCAATAATAAGCTAGTGTAGCTATAGTAATATCACAAAAATAAATTTTTGAAGCAAGAAGTGTTATGTTCACAAGATAATAGTCTTTTCACTTCTCCAGGAAGATATCAATTTTAAATTTATATGCACCTAATAAATTAGTTCAAAATATGTAAAGGAAAAAAAAACAAGGAAAAATGAACAAATCTACCCTTATAAATAGGGGATTTAAATACACCTCTCTCAGTAATTAATAAATAAAATAGACCAAAAAACTAGTAAGCAAATGGAAGACTTGAAAAAAGTCAATCAAGATGCTTAATGTAGTGGCCACATGTCCTTCTCAAGCACACATGAGCAATTGCTAAAACCAGCATTGTATGAGGTCCAAAGCAAGGCTTAATAGATCATGCAAAAGCAAGATGTGGAACAAGTGCATGGTGTGCCGCAATTTGTATCTTAGCAGGTAAATACGCACATCACAATACATATGTGTGCTTGTATAGGCATAAAGTATCTCTGGAAGACTAAACAAGAAACCGATAATAGCAATTTCTTCTGGGGAAGAAGACTAGGGGTTAGGATTGGAAAGAAATCTATTTTTCATCATATATATGTCATTCAATTTTTTCTTCTATCAGTGTGTTTTACTTTTTATTAAAATCATAAATTAAATGTATATTTAAGCAGCTGCAAAAGAAATAGTTTAAGACAATAGAGATACTGTAGAACAACTTGCTATCAATATGAAATGTTGCACTGTAAGCCACTGTAAGCTCAGAGAGAAGCCAGTCTGCTCGTGGTCTAGTAGAGTTGCAGAAGACTTCAGGAGGAAGGGATTTTTTTCCTGGGTCTTGAGGTTCAGGTAGATCGAGATTGGAAGAGAAAGGGAGGGCATTCTAGGTGCTTAAACCTCTGGAAGCAGCTCCACTGAGGCGCAGGAGTTGTGATCGGTGGCCCCGGAGATTGACATGTGGGGAAGGACTCTCCCTGGCAAAGTCTGCTGTTGGAGGAGTAGAGTGGGGGTAATGACTGATGCGAATCACACTGACCCAACCACCCCCTACAGAGACGCCAGTCCCAGCCTAGGAGGTTCTGAGGTGGCAAGGTTGGGATCTCATAAATGCATTTCTAGAACTTCTTGGCCTTTGACCTTTGCCACAGGCAACCTCTCACCTCCCTGCAGTAGCTGAGATAATTTAGCCAAACATTTTCCTTTATTAAGGAAGCACAGATGAGCATGGGTCCTCTCCCAGAAACCATGAAGACCCATTTAAAAACAACATGGCTTTCAAGACCCCGACCTTGATTTTCAAAACTGCTATCAATTTGGCTTGTGTTGTAGCTGGTTTTCTGAGTACGGATGAGTGTTTCACAAGTGTCCCTTAACTGCTAGGAAGTACGGGGGAAGGCAGGTGGTGCCCAGCCTGCTAGAACAGGGATGGTACTGTGGGCAGTGAGATAGCACTGACTGATTCCAGCTCACCGGTCTTCCTGTTAGAATAGCCACTTTATGGTCTTTGTATCCAAGCTTCCCTGCCTGGTATTCAAAGCCTCTTATAATCTAAATTCACCTCATCTTCAACCATTTTATTCTTCTGTAACAGAATACCAGAGACTGGGCAACATATAAAGAAAAGAAATTTATTTCTTATAGTCAGAGGCTGGCTGGTCCAATATCAAGGTGCTGGCATCTGGTGAGGGCCTTTTTGCTGTGTTATCCCAGGATGGAAGGCAGGGAGTGAAGGGGAGGGAGGGAAGGAGAGAGAGAGAGGCTCACTCGTGTATGATGAAACCACTCCCACAATAATGGCGTTCGTTCACTCATGAGGGTGGAGCCCTTATGGCTCAATCACCTCTCATTAGACCTCCCAGCGCTGTTGCATTGAGGATTAAGTTTCCGACGCATGCTTTTTGGGGGGTGCAGTCAAACCATAGCACGCCTCTCCCATTCAACATCCCTACTTCCACCCACCTTAAAACCTGTCCTCTTACCATAGCCTTTCTCCTACATGCCTTGCTTGTTTTTGTTATTTTGCCGTTGCTTATAACCCCCACCTCCAACACTCAACCAGGGGTGGGTGTCGATGGTGGTACAGAGATGACAGGCCATTTACCTGCTCTCAATTAATTGTACATCTTAACTGGGGTACTGGGATAAAACTTATGAGATATGTGCATACGAAACCGCTAAGAATAACTGGTTTATGAGCAGGAGACATCATGGGAGAATGGAAAGTCTTACTGAATTATGTAGGAGGCAAGAGACCTGAATTTTAGTTCCAGTTCAGCCACTGACTCACTATGTGTGTCTTTCAATTGCTGCAAAACTAATTACCCCAAAACTTCATGGCTTAAACCAGCAATCTATTATATCTCTTGATTTTGTGGGTCAGGAATTTGGACAGATCTCAGCTGATGATCCTTCTGTTCCAGGTGACCTGGACTGAGGTCAGATCGGTGGTACTTAGCTGTCAGATGGGTTGGTCTAGAGGGGTCTAAGATGGTATCACTCACCAGTCTGGCATCTTGGCAGATGTGATAGTTTCCTAGTTTGCCTTAACAGAGTATCACAAACTGGTGGCTTAAAACAGCAGAATATATTCTCTCATAGTTCTGGAGGCTGGAAGTCTGAAATCAAGGGGTTAGCAGGGCTATGCTCCCTCTCAAGGCTCTAGGGAAGAATCCTTCCTTGCCTCTTCTAGCTGCGGTGATTGCCATCATTCTTGGCCTTTCCTTGGCTGGTGGATGCACCACTCCAGTCCCTGCCTTCATCTTCCCTGGCCTTCTCCCCTGTGTGTCTCTGTCTCTGTGTACAGATTTTCCTCTTCCTATAAGGCTGCCAATCATATTGGATTTGGGGCCAACCCGAATCCAGTATGACCTCATCTTAACTTGATTACATTTGTAAAAACCCTATTTCCCAAGAAAGTCACTTTCAGTGGTTGCAGATGGACATGAATTTTGGAAGGACACTCTTCAGTCCAGGATAGCAGAGTCAGCCAGAAGCTTACGCTGAGCATCTGCACGTGGTCTCTGCAGCGTGGGGATCTCAGGGTGGCTATACTTCTCAGGTGGTGAGTCAGGGTTCTCGGGAGAGTGTCCCAGGAGACCCACCTGAAAGCTGCAAGGATTCTTACGCAGTGGCTTCGGAAGTCACGGAATGTCATATCTGCCCACATTCCATTGGTCATGCGAATCACAAGGACAGCCAATATTCAAGGGAAGGGGATTAACTCCAACTCTCGATGGAAGAAGTGTCCAAAAATTTATGGCCGTCTTCAACCTGCCACACTGTGTTCTGTGTACCATGGTAGATGTTGTTTTCATACTTGTTTGCTTGTTTAACCCTCATAACCATCTGAGTCATGTTATGCTCACTCTTCATGTGGGAAAACCAAGGCTCAGAGAGGTCAAGTAACTTGTTCAAATCCACACAGGTAATGAACTGTGGAGCTAGGATTTGACCAATGGCTATCTCATTCTAAAGTATGTTCCTTCCAGGACACCACCCTCGAAAGAAAGGAGAGCTAGTTCCTTGTTAGTACTCAAGATCTAGAACTGCTCCAGAAAGCTTGGGATGGCATACACATGAGCCTCTGTGCCCACGCCGTCACAGGCGGTCAGGGATTATGGTAACGGCGACAATGGTAGGATTTCCCTGCGTCCCGACTTCTCCACCAGGAACCTCATTGAACTGCCAAGGCTTCCCTCCTTTCCTCGGTCAGTAGTCCCAGGGGTCTCAGATGTGCTCATTGGTGCAGCAGTTGCCATCAACAGCTGTGACCACCTCTGCAGAGGCACTGGCTGCTGTCCCTGGAGGAGAAGGCTGGACCATGAGCTTTGTCCCATTGATCCTCCTGCATGTCAGGTCTCGCGTTTACCCTTCCCTTAGCAGCTGTTGTTAACTTTTCCTGTATGGCCTGAGTCCAGATGAGGTCGCTGCACAGGTGGGGCCCATAGAGGCAGGCACACCCCAGTGTGGCCGGGCTGAGGGCACCATGCTGCTGTTCTGGGGCTGCTGCTCCTTGGATCATCAGTAGCTGCACAGCCCCACTGCTGGCAGCTCCCGTCCCTGCCACCATGTGATGATATCTGCACCCCCACCCCCAACACACACATCCCCTCCTGGATCTGGCATGTCAAATTCAGTTCCCTTCACAGACATGTGCCGAGTACAAGTTATGGCCAAAAATCTGTCCTAGGTATGGGGGCAGCACACCAGCCATCGCTCTGGGCAGTAGAAAGAACCTGTAAGCATCATTTTAGTTCAGTGGCTTTATTTCGTAGGAGAAACTGAGGAACAGAGAGGGTAAGGAGAAATACATAGGTCTTCAGTCTAAGAGCCGTGTTTAATCCAGGGTCACCTCCCAGCCCCCTTGGTCCGTGTTCAGTTGCTCCGGTTGGGTTGGGGCAGACATTCTGCAAGCACGGCTGAAACCAGCCAGCCAGGCCCCCGGCCAGGGGGTGGGCAGCGCAGTGTGGGGAGAGGGCAGGTGATGAGACTTCCCAGCCTCCTTCAGGGGAGGCTGTTTGATGAGCCTGTGAGAAGGAATGTTGGTTCCTGCACTTAGTTTCTCTTTATTGCTAATCTGCACAAAGAAACGTTAATGATTTTAATTATAGGGTCGGGTTAATACATCATGTAAATGATTTTATTTAGAAAATGCAAACTAATCCCGTTTGCAGCAAGGCTCTGTCTGAGGCCCTCCCACCTGCTTGCTGGGCAGGAGGTGGGGAGGCGGCGGGGATGGCTGCCTCCCTGGGGCCTCCCTCCTTCCTGGGAGACAGAGCCTGCTGGGCAACTGCAGGACACATTCCCCGCCACGTGGAGGCCAGAAAGAAAGCCTGGTTCCCCCTTGGCCGCCCCTCAGCGCCCCACACCTGCGCTGCCCCTGGACCGAAGGCCCGTGCGGGAGATAGTCTTGAAGGCTGCCCGGCTCTTCAAGCGGTCCCCGTCCTTTCCTGCCAATGCTTCGACAGTTCCCGCCAATGGAGCCGATTATTCCTCAATTTGTTCCAACCTGAAAATAAAGACAGATAAAGCGAAAATATTCCGGGAACAATGCCAAGCCAAAGGCATTAAATTATTAAGCGATCTCTATCTGAGTAATGGATTTATGCCCTTTAACAACTTTAAAAGAAATATAATGTTTTTCAATACCCTCTTTTAGGGAACTTCTTATAAATGAACTGTCCATTTTATTAGTATTAAAGGAAATGGGGATTGAATCGGAGCTTCTAGGGCGGGTGATTATCTGCAGATTTCTCCTTAGAGCTGGGAAAATTAACAACATGGAATAATCCACACATTTTTTTTAAAGGGCACTTTACAAGATATTGTACAGTAAATTGGAAAATGTATAACTATCCATCAAGGTAAATCTTGGGAATAAAATAATTAGAAACCACACAACCATGGCCAGGGAAGATTAGAGCTAAAATTAGACCCTGCGTGGCTGTGTTTTGAAGGCGCAGAGTGGGTGCTGGTGGTGGCACAGGCCGGAGGCTGGCAGAGCGGGCTCGGGCAGAATGTCGGGGTCTTGGCCAGTGGGCATGCGGGGGCTGGGGAGAGGGGTCTTGGCATTTCAATTAGATTTGAGGGGGATGAACAAGCTGTTTTGACTGGAATCTGGCGGCCGCCTTGTTTTTCCTCCCCGTTTCCCGTGACCCTGGCCGTCTGCACCTCCAGCCTGGCACGGCCCTCCGTGCTTGTGTTTCCAGATGGTTCGAGACTCTGTGGCTGCTGCTGGAGAGCCAGATGGATTCCTTTCGTGGGGGGAAGGGGAGGGAAGGGGAGACAAGTACCCTTGATGCTGAAGTCTGGAGTGTGTGTGTGTGAGGGGGTACACGCACCTGCATGATGGGGGTGGTGGAGTGTGTGAGTATACCAGTGTGTGTGTGTGTGTGTGTGTGTGTGTGTGTGTGTGTGTGTGCATGCGTGTGCATGTGAGATACCCTCTGAGCTCAAAGGCTTATGGTCTTCTGCTCGGAGCCTCCTGACACCTGGCATCCAGGCCAGGGTTGGGGACGGGCAGGGGGTGGCAACCACACTGCGCCAGGGCTGCTTCTCCCCTTCCTGTCACAGCCTCTGCCCTTGGCAGCCGCCTCAGGCTGGCAGGCGGGGTGGGGAAGCGAGGAGGGGTCCTGCCAAGGAGGAGGAGGCAGGTGTGAGGGAGGAAGAGGCCCTAGAGGACCTGCCCTACCCTTTAGCAGCAAGGCTGGCAGTCCAATCACCTTCTCCCACACCAGGGACCCAGTGCCATCTGTGTCAGGCCGATGGCAACATCCTCCCAGCCAGAGTCAGCTCAGGAAGGGACCTGCTCTCAGGACTGGCCCTTAACAAAATCATCTGTGGTCAGAACCAGCAACCGGCCTTAGGTATCTTGTAGTCTATTTCTCCCGTGTGGCAACTGAGGCCCACGCAGACGAAAGGCACGGATGTGAGCAGAGTACTTGTTGGTCCTATGCTTGCCTGCGGTTGTACTTTCTAGCCAGTCCTGCCTCCCAGCTCAGGAGCCGTGCCATTGAGAGCACTTCCTGCCCGTCTACCTTGCTTAATGGCAGCCTCTTCATTCAGGGAGAGGCTGGAAGCATCTTTGGGGTGGGGCTGGCCTCCCCAACACCCTCTCCTTCTGCTCACCTCTGCCGCTGGTGTCCATCCCTGTCTTCTAACCGCTACACTACAGAGCATCGGACCTTCCGTATGGAATTAGGAGTTGTGCCCTTTAACGCACGCTTTGTCTCCATGGTTCCCTTGGATTGCTGCCCTCTTGCTCTGAGAGGGAGGGGGAGAAGAGAGGGCAGGGACCCCCCCCCCCCGCGCCAAGTATGCAAAAATTATAATGCCTTCCAGGCGGCCTATAATTTTTAATTTTTCCTAATTTGCCAATTTTCCCTTTTAGTTGCTAGAAAGCAAAGACTAGTCCAGCAATTTCCAATGAAAATTTTTGTGGTAAAGCAGGATTTAGTAAAACAAGACTCCTGTTTAATGAGGGCCTGAAAGAGCAAAACCCTAAGAGGTGGTCGGTTTACTCCCTGTTCACGTGGGTCTTCAGGCTGTTGCCGTAATGACGGTGATAATGATAATACTAATAACAATCAAATACAATACGGACAGCCATTGACACTTTGGTCATTTGAAATTCCTGTGGCAAAGGTGAGACTAGGAGCAGACGGATGAAACCTGAAGAGAACCTGGTGTTTGGTGGAGGCTGTTCCAGGTAGGACAGTGGGACGTCCTCTCCCTAGTGACTAGAGAACTGGCAAAAGGAAGCAGGTGGGTCAACCTGGCCCAGCCACAAACCCTCAGAAGTGCACCTGCCCAGAAGGATGGAGCGAGAATTTAATGGGAAGAGGTTTGTGCAGGTGCCGTCTGAACGGCCAGGCTGTATGAAATATAAGTCAACTGTAGCAGCAGCATTCCTGGTGGACACAGTAGCAGCTCTTTCCTCTCTCACCGTAAACAGAATCTGATGGCCCTTAAGTTCCCGGATGCTTGTCCGACCCCTCCTGGCCCAGACAGCCTTGTTGGAGCACGGGTAGCTCTCCTTGGGGCTGGAGACAGAGGTGGAGTTGGGGGGGGGGGGTGATCTGCTTTAGGGCTGCAGAGTAGAACACTCATTGTCAATCACTCTGTGGCCAGCTGGCTGAGGAGTCACTCTCAGTGAACGTGTACCGGCTGCCCACAGAAGGGGAGGCCCCGTGTGGCACCTGGAGGATGCAAAGGTGCATGTCCTGCATATCTTACCCACAGGTGCTTGCAGTCCAGGTGGAGAGAGAAGAGTCATAAAACGCCTGGCTCCCAGGTCTCTCATTTTTAAAGGAGAGGGTCGGCCTTAGATGCCTCTAGAGTCCACCCCCTCCATCCCTACCACTGTTTAGAGGCCTCAGCTCCTTAACGTAGCCTCTTGGTTGGTGTGTGTGACTGATTGTGACTGATTATTCAGGACTAAGAGTTGGAAGAAGGTGAAAACTAAAATGGGGAGAGAGGGCAGCCGTTTGAGGCTGTCACTGCCTGCCAGCCTGAGACAGAGGAGCTTAGGGGACACCTGGAGGTGTTTCCTGAATGGAGGGGGTCTACCTATCTCAGTTATCTATTGCTGTGTAATTAGCAGCCTCACAACTTATGTGTTTGCTGTTGTGTGGTCAGCAGTTGGGGCTGGGCTCGCTCAGCTAGGGCAGTGTGAGAGGCCTGGGCTTCTCTCTCTTTGTGTCTCTCTCATCCCGAAGGAAGCCAGCTGTGTTCCCTCACGTGGCAAAGGTGTTCTAAGGGGGAGAGAGCAGAAGCTGCAAGACCTCTTGAGCCTCAAGCTGAGAAGTTACACAGACCCATTTCCTCTGCATTCGGTGAGGCCAGCCTGTATTCAGGTGCTGAAAACATGCACTCTACCCTGTAATGGGAGGAGCAGCAAAGTCACATTGCAAGGGGCGTGTGTATGTGGATGGAAGGAATTGTGCCACCACCACTGAAACAATCGGCCGCACCACCCAAGGCCCACCTGCTTTCCTTATTGTCTGTAACGCACTAGGCAGAGTTTTCGCGGTCTTGGGTCACTGTGCTCATTCATTCTCTCCCCCTCCCCCTCCCCCTCCCCCTCTCTCTTCCTCTCCCTTTCCTCCTCCTCTCCCTCCCCGTCATGTACTTCCTCTCCCTCCCATTTCTAAACCTCCGACAAAGTTGGGTTAACCCATCAGATGACATAGATGATAATTATGGTGGGGTCTAGTGGTGGAAGTAGATTGTGGGTGGGAAATGTTTATGCTCAGACACGCATGTGTGTGTAATAGAGCAAAGATATATGCACATACATAACAGACACTAAGCCACCTGGGTTCCCGGGACCGGAAAGAGAGGAATCAGAAATATTATGAAGGGAGTTTTTCAACCAGTGGATAAATTGATGTTTAACTGATGGTTTACTGATGGATAAACTTTAAGTCACCAAAATATTTAAGCAGTTGGATGGAAATGTATAGATATAAGAAAATAAAAGTAGCTGTGTGAGTTAATAGAGTTTGTAGACTCCAATTTAATGATTTCATTATAATTGCCTGTGCTGTGTGGAATATGTTTGGGCTGTTAGCAGCTGTTCTGGATCGGACATTTACTGTGTGCCAAGAGCTGTGCAAAATGTGTGGTTTTACATACGTCATCTGTAATGTGCAGCAACCCTGGATGGTAACTGTGATGCTCCCCGATTCATGGGTTAGGAAGAAGCCCTAGCAGGGTTAATTGACTTGCCTGTGGCTAGTAAGCAGTGGTGTTGGTGTTTGAAACTAGATCTGTCAGACAGAGCCCCTCATGTTAGCATGAATGTTCTAGAAAACTCTGTTCTTACCATGCTTCGCTGTTAGTGAAGGACAGGGATGCTCTAGGGATCTGAGGTGATGCATGGAGCTAAAGCCCCCAGGTCGTCTGCTGCCCTTGTTGGCTTCCCCTCCCTCCTCTACCTCCTGTCCCACAGACTTCCCGCTGCTCCTTGGGCTGATGGCAGCTCTTTTCTCCCATTCTTTTAGTTCTCTAGTTTTATTTATTTAATTTTGAGACACAGAGTCTCACTCCGTTGCCTGGGCTAGAGTGCCGTGGCATCAGCCTAGCTCACAGCAACCTTAAACTCCCGGGCTCAGGCGATCCTCCTGCCTCAGCCTCCCAAGTAGCTGGGACTACGGGCACTCACCACCACACCCGGCTAATTTTTTTCTATTTTTAGTAGAGGTGGGGTCTCGCTCTCCCTCAGGCTGGTCTCAAACTCCGGAGCTCAAGCAATCCTACCATCTCAACCTCCCAGAGTGCTAGGATTATAGGTGTGAACCACTGTGCCCAGCCTTCTTTAGTTTTATTAATGAGATTTTGTGTGTTAAGGTTTCTTCATTGGTTCTAGATTTGTGATCTTCATGGATTTTTGTGTAGTTAATGGTTGAGGGTGCTGAACCTACTGAGTAGCTGATGAGTAGGTTATGAGTATAAACATATACAGACCCTGAATCACTTAGAAATTGTGTTCAGTTGCTAGTAACAGAGACCATAGACAGCAGTGACTTAAATAATTTCAAAGTTTATTTGTTTTCTCATGTAAAGGAAGCCTATAGGTACACAGTTCAGGGCCAGTATGAAATATCCACAGTTATCTGGGTCTTCTATCACTCTGTTCCACCATCCTTATCTTAGCATCTTTGTGGCACAAGATGGCTGCTGGAGTTCCAGCTATCCCAATCAAAAACTACTGCACACATCTTATTAGCCACTTCTATCTTCACTGTTGTCTGGGAAGTGTAATTTTCCAGATAGGTAAGTCACCCAGGTTTCTAAGTTACAAGGAGAGAATGGCTATTAGGTAAGACAACAGCAGCCTCTAAAACAGGTCCTCTTTCTAAGACCCACCTATTTGAGTGGGCTAGAGGAGAGATGTTATAGCTGCAGAACTTGATCTTAAAGGAGGATAAGAAACTTGCTTAAAGTCATGGTAGCAGAACTGGGACTAGGATGTGGAGCTCTTGGCCACCTTTTTGTATGGCCAACCCACTGAAGAAGTAGGTGAGACACTGTCCCCATCCTCCCACACATGACACATATGTGTGTGCACACATGTGATCACGTCTTCAAAGAGAAGCCCATTGCAAGGTGTTCAAGTAGGAGAAATATTCTAGATCCTGTGAGGTTTCCCTCTCTGCAACCCCACTTCCTGTGAAGGCCAGTTAATCAGCTATCTCTGTTAAACATGTGCAGTCTGTTAGCTGCTGGCTGGAGGGTGGGAGAGCCGGGGAGCTGGGGGCCTCAGTCCTCAGGTTTCTAGGATATGCCTGTGATGGTTGGAATAAGGGGTGCTGGTGGGAAGAGCCTCACTTCTATCCTGACAACTCTGCCTTTATTTGGGGGACTTTACTGGGACAAAACTTCTCCCCCACAGGTTGAGAACCAGGTCCCCAAGCTTCTGGGGCCCCAGGTTGACCTGGCCCCACACCTGGCTTGTCCCCTCACTGCCTTTGCAAGCCCCCATGTAAAACTGTCCCCAGCCCTTCCCTAAGGAAGCTGGGGAGCTCTTTGTGCGAGGCGAGGCGCGCTGTGTGATTACATGCAGTTACTGGGCTGCGATCCTGCTGTTAATTTAGACTTCAAGATTTATCAGTGTTTCTTTTCTTTTTTTTTTTTTTTTTAATGTCACTGGCTCTGAGCCTAGGCCTAGATAGCCTAGGGGTTGCTATCTCAGAATGCATCTCGGGGCTACCCAGCCCCAGGGGTAGGGATTCCTGCACCTGGATGATCTAGCTCCCCCTCTCCTCCTCCCCTCCCTTGCAGATTTCTTGCTGCTTTCTCAGAGTTCCTTTGGGTTCAGAGTATAGGAGGCAAGGGTTCCGGAGCTGGTGGCCTGGTGGCCTGGTGGCCTGCTGGAGTGATGAGAAAGCTGAAGGAGATGCTTCCTCATGCCCTGGAGAAGGGAACTGCTTGTAAATTGCGATAATGGTCCCATATCAGTCACAGATACGCACATTAAAACAGGAATAGTCCCTCATGCCCTGTGTCTTTGAGGGAAAGCTCTCACCTTCCTTCTCGAAATCACATGGTGTGATTGATGAGAATTGCCCAGGGGCAGGTGTCTAGGACCCCAGCGGGTGTCTAGGACCAGCTTTGGGAGGCTGAAGGCACGTCCCCAGCTTCCATGAGCCTTAATTTTCTCAATGGATGAATAGGGATAAGACCACTACTACCTGCCTTAAAAGACAGGGCATGAAATGCTTCCTAAATGTGGAGGACCACTGCACAAATACTCTTCTGCTCGCCACACAAGGCTGTTGTTCCTCCCATGCTCTCTTCTCCTTGGTCACAGTCCATCAGTGCACAAGCATCTCATGTGGCATGAGTGTTAGCTAAGCTCCAGGACAGCCAGGATGGAACTGGCGGAGAGCAGAGAGCAGACCTTAGTTGTGCTGTTTCACACGGGGCTTGAGCAGAGTCCAGGTTCACAGGATGCTTGTTAGAGGCAAGAGTGTGGGGGTCGGAAGGAGTGTGGGCGGATGCTAGGGGCAGGTCAGGAGGGACACTAGGGACAGTATAGAGGGAAGACTAGGCACAGTATACAGGGTCAAGGGCAGTGACTGACCTTTCCGTGCCTCTGTCTTCTTCAGTGAGCAATGTTTCTTCATTGGGCTCTTCCAATGGCTAAAGGAGTAAACACATGGAAAACGCTTAGTAAAGTACTTGGCACTTAATGAGTTTTACCTATCATTATGTCTGTCTTGGTTTTACTTATTTATTTTCCCACACAGTTAGGCGGAGACCCCCTCTGTCTGCATTAAGACTGGACTGTGTGTAGAAGCCTGTAATTGGCATTCTGGGTGCCTGGGATCTAAGGCCAGCATTTACGTGGAAATTTAAGCTCTGTAGTCCGGGGCCTTGGTAATTCTGATTCCCAGTTATGTCCCCTCCCCCAGCACAGTGCCTGGACTTAGTGGAGATGGAGGGTGGGGATGTGAATGTACTTAATGTCACTGCACTGTACACTTACAAATGATTAAAAGGGTAAATTTTTATGTTATGTATATTTTACCAAATTGACTTGGAGGAAAAGAAGCAAGCAGACTGTGCCGTGGCACCAAGGAGCACACAGTGGCCCCTGAGAGGTGCCCACACGAGATGCCCGCTCTCACCGCAGGACGGGCCACTGCGTGTCCAAGCACCTTTTGACTCACCTAGTCCTTGTTTTGCCACACACGTCGTCACAGCTGTGCATCTGGAGGCCATTTTTCATGCCAGCCCCACATTTGGACAGCTCCATGGAGCCACCCACATGTGGGAGCTCCACCGGGAGAGGCGCTTCTGTGCTCTGACGTCACCCGTTCGCCAGCTCTCTTCTTATTTTAGTGCCAGTTCCCATCCCTGTCCAAATTCTCCGGCATGTTCTTTGGCCCAGTGGAGTCGCTGTGTTTAGGTCAGAACAGGCAGAACCAGCACCCAGAGAAGAGGTTCCTCAATTTGGATAAAGCACATTCATTTTGTGCCCTGTTACCCTTACCGTTGTCTAAAATGTAGCTGCTTGCTTTTCGGATTTGACCTAGGTGAAGGTGTTAGCTTCTTTTACTTCAAGAGTAATGAGATGCCAACGAATGCGACGTGTTCTGATAACGTGTGTGTTATCAAGAAGCATACAGTAGGCGTCACTTTGTCTCCAGTGCATGCAGGAGAAGACATCGAAGATGGTAAGGCCCAGGGCAAGTGGGTTCGGGGCAAGCTCAGGGCATGCTGGTTGTAATCGTGAAAACATCAACTCACAAGTGACTAAGGCCATCACTAAATGTTCTGCAGCAAGCTGTCCTGGTCCGGTTAATTTCCTGACACTGGGTTGTTTGGGGATAGAAGAACCCAAGTAAAGATACCTGTTAGTCAGAAACAAAGCCCAGATGATTGAGAGGGTTAAGCAAGAGCAGGCTTTAGGATCCTGTCCAGGGCCTGAAGCCACCCTGGCCTGCATGCTCCTCCTCCAACACACCAGCTTCATTCCTTCCAAAAGGTCCATGCACCGGCTGGGCCCCTGGAACAAGGAGCCAGGCAAGCGTGGGAGCCGGAGAAATTGCAGAACGGGTTCTCTCGTTGGCCTTCTGCTAGAGGAAAGGCCCTCCCTTTGTGTCTGAGCCAGCCCTTGCACACAGCTGGAGTTGGGTTTGAGGGGCTTTGTAGCCCCCACACATGGCGATGGCCCAGCCTGGAGGCTCAAAGAGGAGGGTTTCAGCATCTCTTGAACTCGACCTGTACTCTCCAGCCCAATCCCCCCTTGTCTGGGATGGGCACTCTCTCTGCTGTGACCTGCCATTCTTGCTGTACCAGCCACTCAGCAATGAATCATAAACTAACTTGTTCCATCACTTCTCTTGGCTTGGATTTTTTAAATTAATAAACTTTATTTTTATAGCAATTTTAGGTTAACAGCAAAATTGAGTGGAAAGTACAGAGAGTTCCTTATACCCCCGGCTGCTTGGTATTTAACCCAGATGAATTTAGCCTGCCCATCACATGGCCTGAGAATTTACCCACGCACAGCCTCCCGCCGTGGCATCCTGCACCAGAGTGGTCCGTTTGTTCTGACTGATGAAGCTACACTGACACGTCATTACCACCCCAAGTCCATAGCTTACATTAGGGTTCACTGCTGTTGCTGTGCCTTCTATGGGTGTTGACAAATGTATAATGACACGTATCCACCATTATAGTACCATACAGAGTAGTGTCACTACCCTAAACATCCTCTGTGCCTGTTCATCCCTCCCTCCCCACTCACCCCTGGCAACCACTAATCATTTTACTGTCTCCTAGGTTTGTCTTTTCCAGAGTGTCATGTGGTTGGGATTATACAGTATGCAACCTTTCTCAGACTAATTTCTTTCACTTAGTAATATGCATTTAAATTTCCTCCATGTCTCTTCATGGTTTAATAGCTCATTACTTTTTAGTATTGTCTGTATGTACCACAGTTTACTTATCCATTCACCTACTAAAGGACATGGTTCTTCCAAGTTTGGGCAGTTATTAATAAAGCTGTTATAAACATTCATGTACAGGTTTTTGTGTAGACATAAGTTTTTAATTCATTTGAGTAAATACCAAGCAGCTGGATGATATAGTAAGAGTATGTTTAATTTTGTAAGGAGCTGCCAAACTCTCTTCCAAAGTGGCTGTGCCATTTTGCATTCCCACCAGCAATGGATGAGAGTTCTTGTTGTTCCACGTTCTCGCCAGCACTTGGTGTTGTCAGTGTTTTGGATTTTGGCCATTCTAATAGGTGTGCAGTGGTATCTCACTGTCGTTTTAATTTACAATTCTCCGATGACATAGGATGCGGAGCATCTTTTCATATGCTTACGTGCCATCTGCATATCTTCCTTGGTGAGGCGTCTGTTCAGGTCTTTTGTCCATTTTTAATCAAATTGTTTATTTCTTATTGTTGAGTTTTAAGAGTTCTTTGTATATTTCAGATACCACATCTTTATCAGATATATTTTTTTGCAAGTATTTCTCTCAGTCTGTGACTTTTCTTCCATTCTTTTGACATTGTCTTTGCCAGAGCTAAAGTTCTTCATTTTAAGGAAGTCCAGCTTGTCAATTTTTTCTTCCATGGATTGTGCCTTTGGTGTTGTTTCTAAAACGTCATCATCATACCTAAGGTCATTTAGGTTTTCTCCTATGTCATCTTCTAGGAGTTTTATAGTTTTGCACTTTACATTTAGGTCTGCGATCTATTTGAGTTATTTTTTGTGAAAATGTGAGGTCCGTATCTAGATTAATGTTTTGCATGTGAATGTACACTTGTCCTAACACCATTTATTGAAAAGACGATCTTTGCTCCATCGTATTGCCTTTGCCCCTTTGTCAGAGAGCAGTTGACTGTATTTATGTGGGTTTATTTCTGGGCTCTCTATTCTGTTCCATTGATCTATTTGTCTGTTCTTTCACCAATACCACACTGTCTTGATTAGTGTAACTTTATAGGAAGCCTTGAAGTCAAGTGGTGTCACTCCTCTGAGTACTTTGTTTTCTTCATCAATATTGAGTTGGCTATTCTGCATCTTTTGCCTCTCCATATAAACTGTATGGATTTAAAAAAAAAACGGTTTAATTGATATATAATTCACATATCATGCAATTCACCCATTTAAAGCATATCACTTAATGGTTTTTTAGTATTATACATTCACAGAGTTGTGTAACCATCTCCACTATCTAATTCCAGAACATTTTTATCACCCCAGGAAGATACTTCATACCCATTAGCAGTGACTCCCTATTCTCCCCTCCCTCCAGGCCATGACAACCACTTAATTTACTTTTTGTCTGTAGATTTGCCTATTCCGGACATTTCCTATGATATGTGGTCTTTTGTACCTGGCTTCTTTTACTTTGCGTAATGTTTTCAAGGTTCATCTATGTTGTAGCATGTATCAGAACTTCATTCCTTTTCATGGCTAAATAATATTCCATTGTATGTACAGACCACATTTCATTTATTCATTCATCCATTCATTAATTGATGGACTTTTCCCCCCACTTTTGGCTATTTTGAATAATGCTGCTGTGAATGCTCATGTACAAGCTTATGTGTGGACATATATTTCCATTTCTTTTGAGTGTATATCTGGCAATGGAATTTCTGGACCATTGATGGTAACTCTATATTTAACCTTTTAAGTCACTGCCAGACTGTTTTCCCAAGTGCTTATGCCAGTTTACATTTCTGCCAGCAGTGTGCGAAAACTATAATTCCTCCGCATCCTTGCCCACACTTGTTCTTAGCTGACTCTTTGATTTTAGTCATTCTGATGGGTGTATAGTGTACGACTGATATCTCATTATGGTTTTCACTTACATTTCCACGGTGGCTAATGATATTCAGCATCTTTCCATGTGCTTATTGGCCATTTCTGTATCTTCTTTGGAGATATGTCTGTTCAGATGCTTTGACCATGTTTTAAAAATCGAGTTGTCTTTTTGGTTTTGAGTTCTATGAACTCTTTATACATTCTAGACACAAGTCCTTTATCTGATATATGATTTACAAATATTTTTTCCCGTTCTGTGCGTTGCTTTTCGCTTTCTTGATGGTGTCCATTAAAACAGCAGAGTTTTAAGTTTCGATGAAGTACAATTTATTTTCTCTTTTGTCGCGTGCTTTTGGTATGATATGACTCAGATTTTTAAATGAATTTTATTGTTAACTTTTTGGTAACTTTGTGTCTTGCCAGCTCAACTAAATTTTAAGTTTTCCAAGGGCAGAGTTCATGTAACGTTCACTGTAGTGTCTGTGCCAGGGTCTGAATTTGTCGGCTTGATTTGGGGCTGACTTGTACCTGCATCAGGATGCAGACACCATGTTGCGGAGGTTCCCAGACATCCCTGCTTCTTCGGACTCTCTGGACTTGCACGTTCCCATTTTGAGCGCGGGGGTTGAGTAACAGGTGCCAGCACAGAGCATCCATCACCCCCTCAGCATCGGAGAGGTTTAAACGATATTGCATCGGCTGAGGCCGCTTTTCTCTCATGCTCGCTCCGTAATATCCATTTCTCTATAAATATATCCAGGGGAATATTTTCTATTTTGCCTTATGGGCAACAGCTGCTGTTTTTGCCAGGCTGTCATGTATTTAGTTGTTACTTTTTCTACTTTATTTTTAAACAGTATAACATGCAGTACAGCAACACTGAGCACGGGACAGATGGAGAGAAAATCCAAATATCAGACTTCCAGAGCCACCTAATATAAGTGACTGGGGTGGGGTGGGGGAACGAAACCAGATTGCCGGGTTGCAAACAAATATCAATAAATCACAAATTAAGTAAGGAAAGGAGGAGCAAATAACGAAGTGGCACACCTGAGCCATGCTTCTGCCACTGAGAGTCTGAGATGTTGGGAAGGGGTGTTGGGCTGAAGTTGACAGGGGCTTCCCGATCAGGCCAAGGGGCGCTTCTGGCGGAGGTGGGAAGAAATGCCGACAGCCCTCCTGAGGCAGGCGATGCCGTCCACGTTTAGTGGGTGGAAACACTAAGGAGACTGCAGGGGTTAAATGATACATAAAGCAACATCTCTCTTATCTGGGTAAGGATCCAGGCTCTGTGCCAAGGAAGATATTTCCCCCCTTTCTCTCCTGGGACATAAGTAGAAGTTAGAAGTGAGTTTGCAGATCCGGGTTTTTAACAAAGAAGAAAAGAAAACTCGTTTTCTGATTTCCTGTGGAGCAGCCAGCACTTGATGCAACCCGGGGTGGGGGACAGAGGCCTCTGCAGGCCCAGTGACTGCAGTGCGCAATGTCCCCATGCAGCAGCTGAACTTCCTGGCCCACACCCAAAAGCGTGGGGACCACTCGTGTACGTTTGCTGTTTCAAAGAAGCAGGCTGGGTGCTGGTAAAAGGTGCCTTTTTATCCTTGGTGCTGACCCCTGATGCACTAACCTGTTTACTGGAATTCCTGCTCTGCCCCCCAAGGCTCCTGGACCTGGGGATGGCCACCAAGGCCAGCTCTTGGCCCTCGTCGTGTCTTGCATGGTGTTGCCTTATCCTCTCCTGTCTTCTGATTGAAGCCCTGTCCTCCCCTCTTTGATAAAGTGCCCAAATCTTAAATGTATAGCTTGATGAATTTTTACATAGTTAAGCACTCTTGTAACCATTCTAGAATGTTCCCAGCACTCTAGATAGCTTCCCTCTTGCAAACTTCCAGTGGGACCCCCTCAAGAATAACCACTATCCTGACATCCATCATTGTACAGTAGTTTTGCTGTTTTGACCTTCATATACGTGGAATCATGCCATAGTCACTGCTTTTGTATTTCGCTTGACGATGTCTCTGTGAGATTTATCCATGTTGTAGTGTATGCCAGAAATTCATTCTTTTTGTGTTGCTATATAGTATTTGTGGTGTGACCATAGCACAATTTATTAATGTTTTACCCAGTCTATTTTCAATGGACATTTGGGTCATTTCTAGTTTGATACTGTGTTTTAAAAAGCTTCTGTGAGTACTGTTCTTGATGTTTTTTGGTGTACATAAATACCTTTTCTTTGGGGTGTATACCTAAGAGTGGACTTGCTCGGTTACATGGTATATGTATGTTTAGCTTTAATAGGTATTATCAAACACTCTTTTGAAACAATTATATAGATTTACATTTCTACTACCAATAATTTAAGAGCGTTCCAGTTGCTACATGTCTTCACCAACACTTGGTGTTTTATTTTAGCCATTCTGGTGGGTGTAGTGATGTGTCACTGTGTTATTATTTTGCCTTTGCATGATCTTATATGTTTACTGGCCATTTTTATATCCTCTTTTGTGATGTGCCTATTCAAATACCTTCCCATTTGTTAACTGGTAAGTCTGTCTTTTTCTTTATTGGTAGTAGCTCTTTGTATATTCTGGATGTGAGACCTCTGTCATTTGTCTTCTCTCGCTCAACAGCTTGCCTTTTTACTCTCTTAATGGTGTCTTTTGATTAACAGAAGTTTTAAATTTTAATAAGTTCCCATTTATCAGTCTTTGCATTTATGGTTAGTGTTTTTTCTGTCCTGTTTAAGGAACTTCTTTGCTGACCCATGGTCTTAAAGTTATATTCGCCAACGTTTTCTTTTAGCAACCTTATTTTCTTATCTTTCATGTTGAGGTCTATGATCCATTTCAAATTAGTTTTTCTTTAGTGTGAGGTAGAGGTCAACATTTATTTTTTAACACAGTTATCCAGTCGACTTAGCATCAGTTACTGTAAACACTGTTCTTTCCCAACTGAAGTGCAGTGGAACATTTGTCCTAAGTGACCATATATGAATGTGTCCATTTCTAGACTTTATTCTGTTCCATTGGCCTCTTTGTCTATACTTGAACCTATACCACTGTGCCTATTACTGTAGCTTTATAGGAGAAGTCTTGATATTATCTGGTAGTGTAATTTCTCCAACTTTGTTCTTTTTCATTGTTGCCTTGGCCATTCTAGGTCTTTTGCATTTCCGTATAATTTTCGAATCACTTGTCAGTTTCCACACACGTACACTGAAACACATGTGCACAAATCTGCTGTGGTTTTGATTGGACGTGCATCAAATCTATAGATCAAATGGAGAAAATAGACATCTTAGCACTGATTCTTTCAATCCATGAACATAGTACCTCCCCTTATTTAAGTCTTTGATTTCTCTCAACATTGTTTTGTGCTTCTCAGTGTAGAGTTTGTGCCCATATTTCATTGGATTTACTTCTTAGGTATTTAATTTTTTAATGCTATTAGAAGTAGTATTTAAAAAATTTTGTCTTCCATGTGTTTGTCATTAGTCTATAGCAAATATGATTGATTTGTGATTATCGACCTTATGTCTAGCAACTTTGCTAGATTCGTTTATTTTTTTTCTAGTCTTGTCTTAACCAAACTGTAAACTAACTGGGGGGGATACACCCCCTAACCCTTTCTGCAGAATGATAGGCCTCAATAAATACTCACTGGCTGTTCTGAAAATCTTCCTGGAGCAAAGGGAGGGGAGAAAGTGATGTCCTAGGGGCCCTGCGGACCCCTGGTCATTGGTCCCTAGGCAGGTATAACCCCCCCAAGGTTGCTCTCCTCCCCACCCCCAAGCTGGGCTGCTTTTTTATTGTTTATAGTCCTTTGCCACCGTTAAGATGAGTGCTTACTTCTTTGCTTAGTGGCCAAGGGAAGTCAGGCAGCAGGCCAAATGAAAATTGCCAGTGGGCCCAAAGGAGACTAAATTTACACACTGTCTCTGTCCCTCTGCAGATCTTGGCTGAGTTTGCGTGGGAGGCTCTGGCGTAGGCTGCAGGTGTATGGCTGGGTCGTGTTAGGAGAGAAGGATGGAACTGAGACTGAGGAGTGGGTCTGTAGGGGTAATTTTAGGCCGTGGAACACATAACACAAGCACTTGCCAAATATTTGCCAAGGTCTTAGTCTGGGTAACCCCTCTGCTGGGTCCTCACGGGGGAAACAGCGAGGCCTGCGCCGTGGGCCTTGTCCTCCAGGAATTGTGCTCTAGATAAGGAGGCGAAGCGCGGCTGCATGAAGAGGGGGGATCCCTAAGTGAGAGTTTAAGTTCTGGCTCTGTCGCCAATGGGCTTGAAGCCTTTCAACATGTTTTCCCATCCCTCGTGGGCCTTGTCTCCAGGAAAATCCTGAGGGGGGTTAGTTGTCCTCTGTAGGTCCATCTTCTCTGAGGCTCCACCTTAGAAGTGGTCCCGAAGGCCAGGCAAGATGTGGAGGCAGTAACAGCAGTGAGCATCTAGCTGGAAAGATCGGCATGGGATGGGGCAGGAAGGTTTGTGGACGAGGCACGTCTCGAGTGGGAGAGCAGACGTGGGAGAGTTGGGTGGGTGGAGGGGAGCAGGCCAGTCCCCCAGCGTGTCTGCTGTCTTTGTGAGGACCCTCTCCGGGCACCTCCTCTCCATCTTCCGCCACCACAGGCAGTGTGACGTAGGGGAGTGGCCTCGGTATATCAATCCACGGTGGAAAGAATGCGGTAGAGAGGTGGGCACTGCAGAGAGAAGGGGTGTGGGCCGTAAGGGGAGGCTCCCCATTGGGCAGGGTGCAAGAGCGGCTTCACACTGTGGTTGATAAATTGCGCCACCTGGTTTGGGCTCAGGGACCCATGCAGAATGGTCCAGGTGGGTTGAAAAATCCCCAGAGAAATCATGAGTAGAGGAGACACCCCACCTTCAGAGGTCCCCTCCTTTCAACTCCATGGTGCAAGACCACCTGGGGATCGGCCTGCTTTCATTTACCTTTCATCAAGCACCTCTTCTGTGCCAGGCTCTGGGCTGGGTGCTGGGGATATAAAGTGAGATACAGCTCCCGCCTTCGGGAATTAGTGACGAAGTGGTGGAGTGGGTGCTCCGGGGGAGCTCAGCATGAGACCACCGGACCCCCAGCCCAAGCGTGGGCAGGGGTGGGCCTATGCGGCAGCTTCTGACGGGAGGAAGGTGGCATCCAAAGGCTCAACCTGAGCGGGTCACAGAGAAACGAAGCCACCCAAAGACAGCTCCATGGAGCCACTGCCCCTGTTGGCATTTCGAGAATACAGATCTAGAATCAGAAGGAGAAGAGAAAGTCCATTCTTACATACCTCAGAGCATTCATAAAATGGACACAGACTGTTACTTTCTTCTCAGCAGCTTTAAGGTTTCTCCAAATAGGGTAAGTTAAGCAAAGACCTCCCAGGGGAGCTGCCATCTTTCAGCCTCGGCCAGCAGTGGTCCCGGCCATGTGGGTCAGGGATGCCGCCTTCCCCACCTCCTGCCACTGCCTGAAATACCAGCTGGAGCTGAGACTCTGTCAGCTCAGGACCGTCCTTGGGGCCGTGCAGTGTAATCTTGTGAGCCCTTTGTGCCTGGGTGAAAGAGGTTCTGGAGCGTGGGCTGTGCGGGAAGGTGCGGGCAGAGGGAGGCAGCAGTGAGGCCCTGGGCAGGAAAGGGGTGAGGACTCCCCACGGCAGAGGCAGAGGGCCAGGGTAGGGGTCTGGGCCTTGATCCTCTGGCTTGAAAGAGGGCCTGACGATTGTTCTGGGGTGCATGGATGCCTCGGAGGGCCCACGGCGGGTGTGGGCAAGGATTGGGGGTCTTGTGGCTGCAGGGCATAGACAGAAGGTGAGGCCAGCGTTGCAGGTGGGGCAGCGGGCGACACCCTGCCCAGCTGGCCTCATCTTGTCAGCCTCCCCTCCCTCCTCTCTAGTCTGGAGGGGCTCTCCTTCTCTGCCCTGCCCCCAACTGTCCCAACTTGTCCCTCCCTGCATTCCTCCATCCTACCATCCTCCGAGCTCAGGCTCTAATCCCTCACAGCCTCCCAGGCTCAGCGGCCCCTCTCTGCTGCACAGGTGGGTCCCCCAGGTTCCAGCCCTGCTCACATGGCTTTGGCTGCCTCTGTGAATGTGCCTGTGGCCCTCCAAACACTACCAGGCCATAGGAGGCAGAGTGTCCCTTTTCCTGGTGCACAGAGGGGCCCAGTGCCGAGTGCCTGCAGAAAGCACTGGGTCCCGCTTGGTGGCCCCATCCAGGTGAAGTCCCCGCTCCAACTCCCAGCTCTCTGCTGACCTGCCCGTGTGGCTTTTAACTAGGTGGGGACCTTCAGGAAGCCACTTCCCCTCTGGGATAGGGAAGCGGTCAGATCACAAAGGAAGACAGGCAGACGGTGGGTGGAAGGGAGCTTCACACAGCCACAACAGGCAGTGAGGAAATTCATACAGCGGTGTCCAGGTGACAGCTGGTTGTGCCTTGGATTTATGCAGCTCCCTGGGCTTTTGCTGAGGAAGACTGAAACAAAGGCTGTTAGGAACTGCGGTGTCAGAGAGGGATGTGAGCCTCGGATTAGAAAGAACTGTCTTTTATTTGTGCAGCCAGGTGGTGGGTGCACAGGTGTTCGTTGTATTATGTTTTTTGCCTTTTTGTATGTCTGGAATATTTCATAACAAATTTGTAAAAGAGGTGCCTGGGGCCAAGACTAAGGAGGTGGCTCTGGAAAGGTGGAGGGAGAGGGGCGTGAGGACAGGCAGGACACCTGCAGTGTAGGTGGAAGGAGGGGCAGGGTTCCTGAAAGGGGAAGGAGGGAGATGCGTGGGAAACCCAAAGTCGTGAGTCACTGGGCTCCGTCAAGAACTTGCCAGAGCATGGGACAGGGCCAGAGCGGTGATGTTACCATAGGAATGGACAAGTTTATGAAGGTACAAAAGAATCCCCTCTGTGGCCTATCCGTCCCTTGGCTTCATATCTGAGGCTGTGCCTTCGCTTCCGGGCACTTCTGCATGGCTGTCGGGGGAGGCTGGGAAGTCTTCTTATTGTTGTTGTTTTAAAAAAAATAATTCTAAGGTAGGTGACTGTCCTTGGCAGCATATCTGGTATCCAGTCTCTGAATCTTTGAAGAACAGATCGATGTATGTGTCGTGGGGAGGAGGGGAAACCGTGGAGGGAGTGATTCATTTTATGAAGATGATATACTTAAACAGTAATGCTTTAGGGGCTGAAAGTGAGATTTGAGGTGTAAGGATGTTTCGATGCAATCTTGTGTGGAGAGTAGAGTTCACCTGCACAGGCGCGATGCCTGCACTCTGCTGTTGGCGTGTTCTGCATCTACACTGGGCTCCGAGGGGGCAGTGCCTGGGGTGGCCCACTTTGCCCTGACTGGTGCCAGCCATGGGCCACATGCCCTTAGCTTCTCCCTGCCATGAGGGGGACCATGTTTGTTGTTTTCAGGAGGGCAGGCGGACCGTGCTGAAGGTTGGCTTCCCCATAGGGAGACCACCCCCTTTCTGACAACACCAGAGGCTGTTTGGCCCACAGGGCCTGTGTTTAGATTGCCACTGTGTGGAGTGTGTGCTAGGATGAGGGCAGAAGGCAGGTGGCAGCTCCGGGCCAAGCTTTTGTGGGGGCGCAGCATGTGTACTGTTTATCTAAGGTGGCTCTGGGTGCAGGGCCCCATGTCCTGCTAACAGGCATTTTTCTGCTGGAATACTCCATCCTAATGACTTAGTGGATTTTCATGTTATTAATGAGAAAACTTCACTGACAGGCTAGCAGCTGGCCTCCTCCGGTCATAGATATTTCGTGCCTGTTCCACCTGTGATTGGTGCGGTGTTGTGTCAGTGAGCCTGACGTTGGCCAAGAGTGTCTCTGGGCAGGGGTTAGATTTGCCCTCCTTGTCCTGCCCCAGTGCAGACTGTGCTACAAGTACCCACACATGGGCCCTTAACCAAAGCTAAGTATGTAGCGTGGGTCACTCAGTATGTCTGCGAGGGGTTTTGTGACATGTGAACCTGAAAGGGTCACAGAAGGAACCAGGTGGGAGATGTGGATGATTCAGCGTTGCTATGCCTACAGAAGAGCTCTTAACTGGCTCTGCATGATCTCGCTTCGCTCAATAAAGTTGCGTGGGACATCCCAGTGCCGTGCGGTGTGCCCTGGGCTCCAAGAATGCTGGCAGCCCAGGGTCTGTTCCTCAGGCAGGGAGACTGGAGTGTTCCTTTGCAAGCAAACTGGCCCAAGAGAAAAAAAATGACAATGACATATATATATTCCGCAAAACTCCCACCCAGAGTGGAGAGAGCTAGAAGTCATGCCACTCAGCACGCAGTCTTTAAATCAGTGCTTGCATTGTTAGTATATACAGTGCTCAAAGCTGCCCTCAGTTGTATGCAGTGTCTCCGAGTCTAGAAATTCCTGGGATCACATTCTTTGGAAGATGATCAGATCCCTACCCAACCTCCATAGTGAAACCATCAGCTTTTTAGTGTCTGGCTCTTAAATAGAAATGATGATGAAGGATCACCTGGTGTTTGTGGAAAGGAAACCTCTAACCTGGGGTGGGGGAGAGAGACAGAGAGAGAACAAGTCAACAACAACAACAACTAAAGGAGCTGGAAGGAATGAATAGAGCCAAGTTCGGGAGAGGAAGAAAACTTCAGTAAAACTATAATTAATGTCCTCAGAGAGATAAGGGAGATAGTGCATCCATAAAATGAAAATGGAAGGTGATAAAAAAGAAACGTCCAAAGAATAAGGAAGAACTCTAAGAAATTAAACATATAATAGCAGGAATTAAAAATTCAGTAGAAGATTTGAGAGAGAAAAATTGGAGGACTTTCTCAGAATGTAGGGAGAGAAGACAATGATTTAGAAACGGGGGTAGAAAAACTAAGGAAATTAGCAGCTTAATCCAGCAGGCCAGCGGCAGGAGTTCCAGGAATGGAGAGCTAAAACCCTGAGGAGAGGAGATTATCAGAGAAGTTGTACAAGAAGGTTCCAGACTCCAGACTGCACAAGCGAACACGATGAACGGAGCAGACCCACAAGGCACATGACTATGGAATTTCAGAATACTAGGGATAGGGGAGATTTATGAAACCTTCGGAGAGGAAAAGGTAGGTTGTCTGCAACAGTTGGAACGCAGAGCAGTATACGACTTTCTTCCAGCGTCCCTGGAATCCAGAAGACCCTGGGTCAGTGCCTTTGGCCTTCCAAGGGGAAGTGGTTTTCAACTTAGCTTTCTATTTACAGCCAGTGGAGGGTGAGAGGAATAAAGTCGTTTCGGATAGGCATGGCCTCAGATGATGTGTCCCCTACACAGCCTTTCTCAGGAAGCTACCAGAGGAAGATTTGCACCATTGAAACGAGAGTAAACAAAATACAAGAATGGTGGGTAGGGTAGACAAGATAGTGGAGGTGTTCACCTCCATCCCCAGAACTGTGAGGATGTTAGGTTACATGGTAAAGGGAATAAAGATTGCAGGTGGAGTGAAGGCTGCCAGTCGTCTGACCCAGAGATGGGGAGATGGTCCTGGATTCTTGGGGTGCATCCAGTATAATCACAGAGTCCTCATAAGTGAAAGAGGGAGGCGGAAGAGAGGTCAGAGTGGAGCAAAATGGGAAGGGCTCGGCCGGGGTGGCTGGCTTCGAAGACGGAGGAAGGGAGCGCTGAGCCAAGGAATGCAGTGGCCTCTAGAAGCTGGAAGAGGCCAGGAAACAGATTCTTCCCTAGGGTCTCCAGAAGGAACACACCCCTGCCAACACCTTGGTGTTAGTGCACTGAGACCCATTGCAGACTTCTGATCTCCAGAATGGTAAAATAATAAATTTGTGTTGTCTTAAGCCACTTAGATTGTGGTAAGAGTTAGAGCAGCACTAGAAACCAACTCAGTGTGTTCAGAGGACTGATGTGAGAATTCCAGGGGACAGCTGTGCACGAGGCTTAGGAGCAACTGCTCCAGCCTGGGGTTGGAGGATGGGGAACTCGGGATGGGATAGTTCTGGGAACACACAGATTCCTAAATTGCTGAACTGCCTAGGGAGGGATTTTAACAGACCTAGCAGTCCGTTTGTGTGTAGATAAGTGTTAGGTGCATATAAAGCCATTGTCAACACTAGAGAAAATAAAAAGTTGTGCAAGAAAGGAAATGTTATCATGCGGCTCACCCATGAACCATATCTCTCTCATCGCAATACTGTGAACACTGATGATTGATTTAACTAAAAATGGTGGTATCACTCTACTGGGAAGATACAGGGAACAGAAATGTGGGTTTAGAGGTGGCACAGATTGGGGCATAAGGAAGATAAAACCTCGTTTCCATTATGGGACACTAAGATACTATCCCAAGTGGAAAACCTAGGAATAGTAGCATATAGCATGTGCTATGAACTGAATCGTGTCCCTCCACAATTAATATGTTGAAGCCCTCACTCCTAGTATGGCTGTGTTGGGAGTAAGTATTAAGGTTAAGTGAGACCATAAGGGTGGAGCCCTGATCCCGTAGGATTAGTGTCTTGTAAGAAGAGACACCAGAGAACTCACTGTCTCCACCATGCGAGGACACAGGGAGAAGGTGGCTGTCTGCAAACCAAGAAGGGAGCCCTCGCCAGAAACCAAGTTGGCTGGCGCCTTGATCTTGGACTTTGCCAGCCTCCAGAATGGTAACAAATACATTTATGTTGTTGAAGCCACCAGCCTGTGGCATTTTGTTTCGGCAACTCTAGCTGACCAATGCAGCATGTTATTTAGAAATATGGCAATAAAGAACAAACAGCTAGAACAGATGAGAGTGGTCATCTCTGGGAGTTGGGACTCAGTGTGGGGAGGGCTGGAGCAAGGGCTGCTATTTTTCATCGTTGGGCTTTTTATTGTTTTTGATTTTTTAAGCCATGTATATGTATTAGTTTGATTTTTAAAAGTTAACTAATTAAAAACAATAAAGGTCTGGGAGGCCAAGGTGGGAGGATCGCTTGAGGTCAGGAGTTCGAGATCAGCCTGAGCAGGAGTGAGACCCCTGTCTCTATTAAAAATAGAAAAATTAGCCTGGTGTGGTGGCACGCACCTGTAATCCTAGCACTCTGGGAGGCTGAGGCAGGAGGATCACTTGAGCCCAGGAGTTTGAGGTTGCTGTGAGTTAGGCTGATGCCACAGCACTCTAGCCTGGTCAACAGAGTGGGACTCTGTCTCAAAACAAACAAACAAAAAACACAATAAAAGGGAATTTATTGGCTTATGTAAATAAAAAGTTCAGAGGCAGGATGATCTTCAGGAGCAGTTTGATCAGGCCTCTAGTTCCATTTTCCTGTGACTAGCTCCGCACTGCTCACTGGACTTCTTTTGGTAACAAAATGGCTGTAGTAGCTCCAGCCCTCACATGCACCTTCTCATCTCCAATGATGAAGCTTCTTCCCCAGAAGCCCCCAGCAAACATCTCCTTGCCTCTTATGTGATGGAATTTGGTCCAATCCCCATGGCCAGGGAGCTGAGCTGCGCTGACTGGCTTATGTCAGCCATGACCCACCCCTAGAAACACATGGGCTATGAGGGGCTAATGGAAATCTGGAAGGAAATTAGGGTTCTCTTACCAAGAGGAAGAAGGAATGAACAGTGGGTGGCTCAAAATAGCAATGGCCACTCCAGATGTAATTTTGTGGAGAGTATTTTCCTACTCCTTACATTGTGGGCACCTGCTAATGCCATACTGGAGATTGATTGGTCGGGTGGTTTGACGGCATCTAGGTTAAATGTTGGCTTTTGCTCTGTGTGACCCATGAGGTAAGGAAGGCTGGATACAGAAGATGACTTTGATAAGGGAGGTTAAAGAGGGAGAGAGCATCCCATGCCGCATAAGGGGCTTGGGCGCAGGAAGAACGCAAGGCAGAGCTGAGTCCACAGCTGCGTCTTCTTGGGGGAAGTGTGACACCACCGAACGGGATCAGAAATTTCAGCCTCAGGAAGAGGATGCGCTTGAGGGACTCCTAGACGTTCCCCGACTCCTAAATCTCTCCCCAACCAACCTACTGCAGACGCCTGAAATTACATCATTAGAAACCCACCTCTGTAAGAAATTCCTATCACATCCGGAAGAGTGGTGCATTTGGCCATTGTCTGTTGCTTAAAGCTGTAGAGTTAGTTCGCCAAATCCTTCCTAGACAGCTGCGATGGGAGGAAGTGGGGTGGGGGGAGAGGGAGGGGATCTGGAGAGGTTTGGCCCCCTCTGCACACGGTGGAGTTGGGAGGAAGCAACACCAGGTGACGACTGGACCAGGCTGGGGGCAGGCAGCACCAGGTCCTTAGTCGCTGGAGAGGCAGCCTTCCTAGTGCTGATAAGGGGACTCTAGGTGCCCCCTAAACCACAGTTAGCTGTCTTGCCAAGTTTACCAGCTTCCTCCATTCCCTCTGACTGATCCCCACAGCTGGAGGAACACTTGGGACAGGAAGGAAGGCTGCTGTCCAAAACGTCCGCTGTGTCTGCTCCCACCAGCTGAGCTGAATGCTTTCCTGGAGGCAGCTGGCTTCGTTCCCAAACCTGTTTATGCCAGTGGAATTTGCTATTGTAATTATGCAATTTAATTAAATATTGTACAAACCAATTAAATACTGTTGCAAAAAAAAAGAAGAAAAATTTGTTTCTGTGAAAACTAAGTTGAAGCTTTGGAAAGACTCAAAAAAAAATGCAAATCACTAGTCATTTTTTTTTTTTTTAATGCTGTTGAGTTAAATGTGGGTGAAACAACTATGAAAGGTTGGGGAAATATCCAAAAAATCTCTTTACACTCAGATTATTTTGCAAGTATATTCAATTTCTCATTTCACTGGGGAAAAAACAAAACTAAACTAAAACTGGATATTGTAGGCAATGCCGCATGAGTGTGATTTATTTAAGAAAGGAAAAGGAACAGTTCTATCCAGAAGATACAAAGTCAAAAGGCCTTAACATTACATCAAAAGTTTGGTGAATGAACGTGCAAGTATATGTTAAATGTTGAGATGTTTTAATTAGCTGACCAGCCATATCAGCTAAGAGGACTTACGTCATCGCGTATGTGCCATGGCTTTAGCTTCTGGAAACTTGCTCACTTCTCTGAACCAGAGGCTGTTGTGCAGAGATTACATTTTGGGGCCACAGGTGCTTAGTTGGCTGGGTTTCCAGAGCTGGCAAAACTGGGAGTAGCCAAGGGGAAGTAGGAAGAGGGGTGGGCATGGCCTCAGCCCGGGCCTGTCCCTCTGCCCCTCCCAGAGTTTCCCCGGGGCGGGGGCCTGAGCAAAATGCTGCACTCTACCTGCCATCCCCATTCTCCGCCTGCCCCACAGCTGTCCAAAGACTCAAGCCCAGAGTCGGCTGGCCAGCCAGCACCTGCCTTTGTGGGTCCTCTTCGCACACAACATCTGCCAGCCACGCGTGATTGTGCTGGGCCCATTCCTGCCTCTGCATCATTGCCGAGTGTCCCCTTTCTAGACTGCCCTTTGCATATCCTCCCCATCCTGCAAGACTCTGCATACTGCCTGCCGCCTCTAGGGAGCCCTCTCTGATTACCCCATGAGCTCACTGGGTATAACCATTTTTCTGCACTTAGTTCTCTGCAAGGCTCATTGGCCAAACCACACCTGCCCCAGCTATGAAACAGAAGTTCTTCTCGAGCCCTGAAGGATTGCTCAAATTCCACCATGAATGCCCCTGCAACGGACAGACATACAGGACTTATAAGCCAATGTGAAAGAACTAGGGAATTCCCAAAGGGCCACAGGACAGATGCTAGATGTCTGGGTCTCTAGCACTAAAGGGAAAATTACAAGAGTTCAGTTCAGCTCAATTCTGTCCAGCAGCTTTAAGTCAGAGACTTAAAGGTAATGGGACGGGGGTGGGGAGGGAGGGGTAGGAGGGTCCAGAGATGAATGACATGTGATGGCACCTGTCCTCCAGGGCTGGCGATCCGGTGGGGGAGGCGGCTCACACCTGAGCTCAGACATGAGAGATGTACATACCGAGGGAAATGGGGGTATCTGGGCAAACTCCTTGGAGGAGGTGGAACTGGGCCCCGTCTCTGGGTGGGAATGCCTTTGAGAGAGAGAGAGGCAGGCGGAGTTCTTCTATTTCACAGAGATGCGTGTAGTTCTCCTGTCAGGCCTTGGATGTGCCTGGTGGCCTCCCTCGGGATCGTTTCTGAGAGGGGAAGCTGGTGGCTGAGCAGACATCTCTTCTGCACGGCAGCTGCAGAGACAAGCGCGGACTGTGAGTTTCGCCAAGCCCCAAGGTGGGCGGCACTGCGGTGGGGGCGACACAATCTGATTGGCATGGCAGTACTTATGCCTGCTGTCACACCTGGCTAACAACTCGTAGTGTTCCCACTTGTTTTCAAAAGTGTGCCGATTTGGATGATAAAATACATGGCGTCCTTAGCAGTGCCTGTGCTGGCTGGGAGTGATTCCATTCCAGGAAGACAGG
Source organism: Indri indri (assembly GCA_004363605.1). NCBI lineage: Eukaryota > Metazoa > Chordata > Mammalia > Primates > Indriidae > Indri > Indri indri. The sequence goes on from RJWJ010001491.1 coordinate 55,636, forward strand.
CGGTGGGAGCTGGAGCCCAGGCACCCTCCCATCCGCTGTAGGAGCCTCCCGTCCCCTCTCCAGACACCCACTGACACCATCCACGCTGCCTCCGTGTTGCCTGTTACCGTGAGTTTGTCATAGTTGTGATGTGCCCCAAACAGTGGAGTTCGAAAGTAAAAAGGCCCTTTCCCAGGGAATACAATTCTGTCTTCCACCTGAGGGGATCCCGGAAATGCCTTTTCTCCAAGAGAAAGAAAGGCTGGCACTAAGTATTTCCATCACACTGGACACCAGGTGGAGACAGAACTTTCTGGAAAGCAGGTTCAGAGGGAGGAAGTAGTAGAACTCAGGGCACCAGGAAATAGGGCACGGGACAAAACCCAGAGAGGCAGGAAGAGGCACCAAGGGGAAGCTTGTGGCCACTGAAGACAGAGCGGGTCTGCAGGCTGTGCGCAGCCTGCCGCGTGCTCCCACTGCGCGCTGGTTCCCCGCTGCCAGCCCCAGCGCCCCGGCCCCACATGGCAGCAGCACCCGGCAGGCAGGGCTGGGGCTACCACCCAGGCAAATTCCAAAGCATGCACCTCCGCAAACACCATCAGCCACTGAAGTCGGGCACAGAAAACCATCTTTTTAAAGTCAGGGCTCTTTTAACAAACCTAAGACGCCCCCATCACACCTCGCCCCTGCAGGGGAGCCGCCCTGCTGCAGCCCAGATACTCTCTCCGGGTGCCCGGCAGACACAAAGTCATTGTCATGCTTTATTTCTTTTCCTTGTGTTATAGAAAGAAACCTTTTCCTTTTTCCAAATTTAAACTGTTATTCAGTGTTAGACCGCTGAACGTCCTTTGCCCTCCCGTATTCTGACTGAGAATTCGCTCCCCCTGCTTCCCAGCGGGCCCCTCCCCTGCCTCCCTTCGCTGTCTGGGCCGGGGGCCACAGAGGACGGGGCGGGCCCCGGGCAGCGGTGCCCTCTCAGCAGCTCCGGGCCCATCTGCTGGCAGCCCTTCCCGGATTCGCCCGGCCCCAGCGACGCTTCCCTGAGGCTAGAAAAACGAAGTGTGCGTGACTGAGCGGAGGGCTGAGTTGGGCAGCCTGAACCAGGAGATTAGGCCTTTGTTCCTTGGGCGGCTCATCTGCCCTCCCCTCCCTGGCCAGGCCCCACTGTTGGCCTTAGCTCTGGGCTTCACCCTCCCTCATTCTTAGGACTATTTTAAGAGGTCATTGAAATTTGGACTTCTAAGGGGCCATCACCCCAGAGCAATGACTGAAGGATTTGGCTTCCCCAGCCACACACATACACACACTCCCCTCCTCTCTGTCTGGATCATTCCATGGCCTCTTGCCCTGCTGGGCTGGGTGGCAGGGGTTAGACACCAGCCCACTCTCCACAGACGCTTGCTGGGCTTCCCTGAGGCACCCCCCGGGTGGGCCCCTGGGCCGAGGGGCTTCACTCTGCTTCGCCTCCCTGCTGCCGAGGCAGGCTGCTCGGAGACGACACTTGCCCCCTGTTTCTCAGGGTGCTGGCCTTCGCTGGGCAGGGGGCATCCTGCTGAGGAGGGTTTCTGCGGGGCAGCCCAGTGTGTGCCAGGTGCGTCTGGGGAGGCCCCTCTGAGATACGCTCTCGGGACTCTGGAAAGTGACCCATTAACAAACACAAGGTCTCCCCCATGGCCTGTTCCTTCCGCCTGAATTCTGCTATTCATTCTCTTCGGCAAATACTTTGCTGGGAGCTTGTGGGGCTTATAAGCAGATTCTTTCCTTTAATGGGGGGGCGAGAGGCACGTGGATAATTACTATTCAATTCAGTACATGTTTATCGAGCACTTACTACATCTGGGGTTGGGAGTGGGGGAAATAGGAGAAGGCTGGGCAGAGTCTGCCTCTCGATGAGGGGGCTCAGTGGATTTTAGACTCCCCTCTGGAAGCAGGGAGGGTGAGCCTGGCTCGGGGTGTGTGCTCGTGAAGGATGAGTTAAGGCTGGAGTCACTGCCTGCCAGCCAGGGTGCGCGGCCCTGTTTGCGTCCCCAGCTGGGGGCCCTGCTGGCCTCTGCACTTGGCTTTCCCACACTGTCTCTGTCTAACGTTTGGCCAGATGTGGTTGTACTTCAAATTGGGAGGAAGACGCTGGCCTCACGGCCCGCCTCTAAGTCCACAGCGTGGGGCCTGGAAGTCTAGGGGGTGTCTCAGCGATGGCCTGTGTGCTATTGGCCCTGAGTGTTGTGCTGTGGAGAGGTTGCTTTTTTAAAAAATGAATTAACTTTATTTTTTAGAGCAGTTTTAGGTTTACAGAAACATTGTAGTCCTTATAGACCTCTTTTCAACTCTCACCCCCCATATTATTAACATCTGGCATTAGTGTGCTACATTTGCTATAATTGATGAGCCAGTATTGATACATCATTATTAACTGAAGTCTACAGTTTATGCCAGGGCTCACTCTTTGTGTCATCCGGCTTTATGGATTTTGACAAATGCATAATGTCATGTATCTACCACTACAATATCACGCAGAATAGTTTTAAAAGTCCTCTGTGCTCTGTCTGTTCCTTCCTACCCTCGTCCCCTGGCGACCACTGGTCATTTCACTGTTCCCATAGTTGTGCCTTTTCCAGAGTGTCATGCAGTTGGAGTCAGACAGTATGTAGCCTTTGCCCCACCTCCTTTCACCTCCTTTCATCGGTTTTAGTAATGTGCATTCAAGTTTCCTTCATATCTTTCCTGGCTTGATAGCTCATTTCTTTTTATTGCTGAATAATACTCAGTTGTCTGAATGCACCACAGTTTGTTTATCTGTTCATCTACCGAAGGACATCTTGGTTGCTTCTGGTTGTGGCAGTTATGAATACAGCTGCTATAAACATTTGTGTGCAGGTTTTTGTGAGGATATAAGTTGTCAAATCAGGCTGGGCACGGTGGCTCACGCCTGTAATCCTAGCACTCTGGGAGGCCGATGTGGGTGGATTGCTCGAGGTCAGGAGTTTGAGACCAGCCTGAGCAAGAGCGAGACCCCCATCTCTGCTAAAAAATAGAAAGAAATGATCTGAACAACTAAAAAAAAAATATATATATATATATATATAGAGAGAGAGAGAGAGAGAGAGAGAGAGAGGCAGAAGGATCGCTTGAGCCCAGGAGTTTGAGGTTGCTGTGAGCTAGGCTGATGCCACAGCACTCTAGCTTGGGCAACAGAGCAAGACTCTGTCTCAAAAAAAAAGTTGTCAAATCATTTGGGTAAATACCTGAGAGTGTGATTGCTGGATTGTGTGGTGCGCCTGTGTTTAGCTTTGGAAGGAGCTGCCAAACTGTCTTCCAAAGTGGCGATCCCATTTTGCATTCCCAGGGTGGTTGATTTTAATATTGGACATAAAGCAAAGTGCAACCCACTGAACGTAGCCTCTAGAGGATCCTGGGAGGAGAATCCACTGCCTCCCTGTCAGCACAGACCCTCAGCTGACCAAGCTCCAGACCCCCCAGACCCGGGGCTGGCCTGCCTGCTGTGACAGCTCAGCACAGCAGGCCTCTTCTCGCCAAGGGTTGGGCTGCTGCTAGCCCCGGAGTACTTTCCATGGGAGTGTTGTCCCCTCTCATCTATGTGCCAGCCCCATGCTAGGCACTGGGGACTTAGCAGTGAGCACAGCAGTCAGAGTCCCCCTCCTGGTGCTGCCTCCCAGGGAAAAGCCAGGCTTGCTGACCCCGCCTGAGGCCCTGCACCAAATGTTTCTCCTCATTTTCTTATTTAATCCTTGCTACAGCCCTGTGAGGTAGGAGGTAAGCACCATTATCATGTCCCTTTTGCCGGTAAAAATCTGAGGTAGAGAGAAGTTAAGTCATTTACCCAGCGTCACATGACTGGTCAATGGCAGGGCCAGTCTAGCTCTAAATCACCAGGCATCATGGCCTCCTGGGAGCCACAGACCCTGCCACAGGGACTGTGATCTGGCCGTCCTCTGAGGGAACCTCTCATGGCCTCTGCCCCTCCGTCTTGTTCCCGGGGGTACCTGTGCTGGCCACTGTCCAGCGTGAAGGAGCCCAGGTCCCAACCACAGATGCCTGCTGAGGGGCTGCCATGTGCTCACCTACTTCCAAGTGCCCCGCGGCTCAAAGTGAACAGGACACAGGCTGACCCTACCCTCCCGCCTTTGGACATGCCTAGGGAGGGTGCGTGCAGGGCAAGTCTGGGACCCTGGGTTCTGGTCTTGTCTGTGGTGTGGCGGGGGCGAGGCATTTGCCCTCGCTGGGCTCCGGTGCCCTTGGTTGTAAAGTGAGGGATTCGTAGGACTCCTCCAAGCATGGAACTTGTGTTTTCCCCAAAAAGCCAGTAGAGACTCTGAAAAGAACAATACCAATTTTGTGTCACATGCTCCTTGTGAGTCCTGTGCCAGTTCCTAGAACAGAAAGGTTATTGCAGATTAAAAAAAAAAAAGACATCATGAATTTGCATCAGCTCTCAAGGCCTCTCTACAAAGGCCGCTGAGAAGACGGGTCTTCGGCGATGGGCAAAAAGGCCACGGGTGCCAAGGCCATGTCTGCAGTAGGCTCTGCACTGTGTCCAGCCAGGGCCTGCCCCTGCGGGGTGTCCAGGGCCAAACATGTTCTGACACCCACAGGCATTCTTTCATTCTAGGCATAAATGACTCCAAACCACCGTCCCCAAATCACCTGCCAAGTGGCTTGTCCCTTCTGGATGACATTGTGCTGAATTTCATACTAAACTCACAGGCCACGTAGGTGCAGTTGGGAAAGTTTCCAGAGTCCGAGGGCTTGGCTCAAGCGCTGCTCCGGTGCCCGCCAGCTGGATGTCTCTGAGAATGTCGCCCAGCTCCCTGCGCCCCCATCACCTTGTCTATAGACCCTGCGGCAAGGGGTCTGCAGGCAGGAGCCACACCCTTCACGTCTGCCTCCCCAGCAGGCAGCAGAGACTCTGGGACACAGCAAGTGCTCAATGCGTGTGTTGAGTCTCCCCTACCTGCCTGACAGGCGTGTGGGAAAATAGTTTCTTAATCACAAAGCATCTCACAAATGTTAGTTAATGTTAATATCACTGCTGATGATAATGTTAGTATTAATGTTGTTATTCAGCGACTTCTGATTCACACTGAGGCTCCTTCTTGCTACTGAAAGCCCCGGGCGATCTGGAGGCAGGGACAAGGGTGTTTGTGGCCATGCATCCGCAGACGCTGGCGCCCCTGCCTTCCCAGTGTTTGCCTGCATCCAAGGCAGAGAGAAGAGGAAACAGTGATAGGGAAAGAGGGGGATGTCGGAAAAAGCCTTGGCTGACGGCACAGTCTGTTCAAGGACCAAGTGTTTCTGCCGGTGGCAGCAGGCTGGAGCCGGAGCCGCTCTGCTCCGAGACTTCAATGCTGCCTCCGTTTCTCACCTGCGGGGGAGCGCCAGGGACATCTGTCCTGCAGAGGCCAGCCCTTGACAGATAGCGTCGGCTGGTCACAGAGCCAAGGACTGGGGAGACGGCGCTGGACGATGCCCTTCCGCCCCTTTGCAGCCATTTCTGGAGATTCGAGAAAACAAGTCATTAGTCTTGAGTATTCCTTAATGGTCTAATGAGAGCAAGGTGGGCAGGTTTGAGAGCACTCAGGTCAGGGGCTGGGAAGGCACCTGAAATGATTAAGAACCTTGTCCTGGCTGCGGGGGCGTGAACTCGAGCCTTGTCTGTCCAGCGGGGAAGGGGTACGCAGCACCTGGTAGGGTGGGGGGAGGGAGGCAGTAACTGCTAGCTTGGACGGTTGCCAGCTAACTTCACAGCCTCACCTTGAATCATAATTTTATTTATTTTTTTAAGTTGGAAGGACCTTTGAGATCACTCCCTTGTTTTGCAGACCGAGGGGACCACGCTTGTCCAGAGCTCCTGTTGGTCTCCTCCTGTCTCCCAGGCCTGGATTTTTTTTTTTTTTCTTTTTTCACTGGTAACACTATTTTTTGAGGCTTACAGCACATTCCAAGAAAAAAAATCCAGGACACTGAAAAAACTTACCCAAGTTATTTATTTATTCACTGTCACTCAGAGAAGCTGTTAGCGCTAATGACCTTTCCAAACTAATAAACTCTGTAAATGCTCAATTGTTTATTGCACGCACTGAGTTACACCTCTAAGTGACTGGAGAGAACTGAACACCCGCCCAGAACGTGCAGCTCCAGGGCACCGCAGCCAGCAGCCCGCTTTGTGCCCCGGGCAGGAGAGCTGGGTAGATTGGCCCGAGAATGGAGGCCCTGGTGAGTCTCCCTGTCCAAGCTTGTGAGTGACACTTGCCACTCTGACTTCCAAGATGAAGATGAACAGACATCCTGCAGAGAAACAATGTGTTTATTGTGCTGTTGTTGCAGGGGGAATTGTTTTTTAAATTGTGGTAAAATATATATATACCATAAAATTTATCATTTTAACCATTTTTAAGTGTGTAATTCCGTGACATTAAGTACACTGTTGTACAATCATCACCACCACCCATTTCTAGAACTTTTTCATCTTTTCATCTTCCCAAACGGAAACTCCGCCCCACTCTCCCTTCTCCCCAGCCCCTGGCAACCACCATTCTGCTTCCCGCGTCTACGGATTTGACTAGTCCTGGTCCTTCGGAACAGTGGAATCATACCGTGTTTGTCTTTCTGTGGCTGGCTTATTTCACTTAGCATAATGTCCTTGAGGTTCATCTATGTCGTAGCAGGTGTCAGAACTCCTTTCCTTTCTAAGGCTGAATAAAATCCGTTATATGTATGTGCCACATTCTGTTTATCTAGTCCTCTGCTGGTGGACGTTTGGGTTGCCGCTGCCTTTTGGCTATCGTGAATAATACTGCTATGAATGTAGCTGTACAAATATCTGTTCCAGTCCCTCGCAGAAGGATTCTGAGCTTTAAAAAGGAGAGCTTCCGGCTTTCAAATTATCAGGTCTGATCTGCGGGCCCTCACTGCTGTCTCCCCAGAGGAGCAGACTGCCAGCCTGCCACTGCCCATGTGCTGAGACTGTCCTCCCTCGAGCAGAGCTCTGCGTTACCCTCGGCCAGGGACCCGGATCGAAGCTGGCCTCTTGCACACGCCGCCCTCCCTGCTCCCAGCTCAGCCGCTCAGTCTGCACTTACAGCCAGTGTGAAGGCCTCTCTACCTACACTTCTCATCCTGAAATACATCAGTCATGTTGAATGTGTCCCTCGCTGAGGTAGCAAGTGCTTTGTGCTCTTGCTTTTCTAAGTTCTTTGCACCCCCACTTCTCAAATGTATTTAGCCGCCACTGTAAAAGCCAAGTAAAATCACTCATGCACAGTCTTCCTTCCTGTCCAGAGATGTCCCCCATCCACTGCTCCCTCCAAAAATCCACTTGCATACACATCGGCAGAACTAAAGGGCATCCTGTCTGGAAGCATCACTACCTCTGGGCGTTAATTGCCCAGACTCACGTTACAACGCATTGCAGTGGTGACACACTCTGGCACAAGGCAGGAGAATTCACAGTTCAGGTTGGCATTGTCATTAACTCAAGTCTTTGATGTCAACTCCCTCCCGCCCGAACGTTCTCGCCTGGCCTTACCGTCAACCTCCGAGATGCATTTTCTGGCCTTTGTTGGTTTGTGTCAGCTCTTGAACATTATTTAAATGTAGTTTGGGGTCCATGAATGCAATTACCGTTGTGTTATTATTCAGAGCCAGATTGTTAAGATGCAGGCAGCTGTACAAGGAGATGCCCTGTGCTGTGAGGTCCAATTTAGGAGGGCCTTCCAAGCCGCGCGCACGGGGTTGCTAGGCAACCCCATGCTACAGAAGTGGAGGCCTCACTCCGAGTGGGAAGAAGCTGGAGCGCCTTCAGGGAATTGGAGGCAGTGGTCAATCCGAGACTGGCACGACGCCGGGGAGGGGAGGGAGGCAGCGTGGGCTGAGCCCACGGGCCTGGAGGGGTGTGATCCTGCGAGGAGTGAGGGGCATCTACCCAGCTAGCACATGGGGAGGGGAGATGCCTCTGGGAGTGAGAATGCAGAGAAGATGCAGAAGCCCTAGGTCAGCCAGGAAACTGCCAAAGGATACCCAGAGCAGATGCTAATGTGATTCTCCCTCCCTTTCTTCTCTTTGCAGGAAATGAGCAGGTTGGCAGAAAAACTGGTGGCCTGAAATTTAAGACTAAGGCGTCAGTGCTTGTGAGTATGAATTTTGCTTTTTTAGTTTTGTGGCTTAACAGTGTTCCTGGGAAGTAAGTAGGTTTCCCTGTTAGGGGAAGGGACATGACCTGGATGGAATCTGTTTTTGGTTCTTCTTCTGCTGGATTGGGCTGGACCCACGAGTGGAAGGCATCGGGCTGAAGGAGGGTGGTTTGAACCCTGGCTCTGCCTTCTAAGTGCAGAAGAGAGTCACTCCGTTAACTGGTTGATTGGTGTGCCCGGAGAGCAGAACCCCTCTGGGGAAAAGAGACGTGCGTTTTTCCACCCTGGGGCAACAGTTTGTGCAATTCCAAGTTTGCTGCTAGGTTGACCTTATTTAGAACAGCAAATTCTCATATAGGCCATTTAACAGCATGTTAAACTAAGAGCAATCATACATACCAATCCATGAATCAATCCGAGAATATACCAGGTGCCTGGCATTACCTGGAGGCTCTGAGAAATCCACGAGAAGCAGCCTGCCTGGGGCCTACTTTGCAGGAGCTTTCAGTCTGGTGTGGGACGAGAAGATACCTGCACATGAGACAATTAAAGAACTTTAAGAAAGGGTGTGTGGTCGGCTCTGGCTCGCATGGCACGGGCGGAAATGCTGGTGATGGGGAGTGTTTAGATAAGACTTCCTGGAGAAGGAGAGGCTTGCATTGGGCTGATGGAGGAAGGAGGCTCTCGAGGGAGGGAGAAACAGGGACAGAGGCCTGCGTGGAGGACGGCATAGGCACGGGTCTAGTGGGGGAGGGGAGGAGACGCTGGTGAGTTTGGGCAGGGCCAGGTGCTGAAAGGCTTGGCATGGCTTCCTTAACGGTCCGGATGAAAAGAATCAGGATGGAATAAAGGATCCCTCATCTATGTAAATAAAATCAAGTTTCTCCCAGTTGGTCTGTTACTCCATCATATGAAAGTGGCTGCATGGATTTTTCACCAAACTTGGGATTGTGTTTGAGATGAGTATATAAACTGGATAGATTACAGGAAGTCCACACTGGGGGCCTTCCGTGTGTCTCAGACACACACACACACACACACACACACACACAGAGCCTTTTCTAGACAGTGACAGCTGAGTGCCATCAGAGCCTTGTGAGACCAGCGATGGGGCCACATCCCGAGCTCCGGGTGGACAGTCACCAAGATAGTGCTTTCAGTTGTCCACTTGCTTTTCCCCAGAGCCGCTTCTCACACAGGAAGCTCTAGGGACTGTGCCCGGGATGAGGGACAGCTGGGATTTATTTATTTAACAAAGATTAACTTATTATTTGTTCCGAGCAAGCAGGGGAAGCGCGCTAGTTCTAAATCTCAGTAACAACAAGTATTCACATAGCATTGCCAGTTTGCAGCACTTGATGGTATTGCCTCGAAGGAGCATTACAAAGGCTTTGTCAGGTATTCCCACTTTGCAGATGAGGAAACTGAGGCTCAGCTTGTAAGCTACAGTGCTGCCTAAGACATTGGCGCTGTCTCTCCGCTGCACGCAACCGGATAGCTCTCCGACTATGGAGCAGGCCTTCTGGGTTGGCCTCTGCCTCCTGCTTGTCATCCTGGGGTAGAAGAGTAGTTGTCGTGCTGTCCCACAGAGTCTGGTTGTCAGAATCCTCTCGGGGGTGTCAGCGTTTTGCTCTTGCTGGCTTTCATGGGCTATGCAATGTCATTCTGGTGGTCTTTGGCAATGGCTCTGTGCTCAAAGAGGAAGGCTCACGTGTGCTTCCAACACTAGGGACGACCCTCTGGAAAGACGCTGGAGGGCTTCATTTGGAGCCGTTGGTGACTAACCTGGGTTGGGTTCCCCAGAAGCAGAGTCTGAGACAGGGTTTCAGGTGCACACGATGATGCACCCAGGGAGGGGTTTTAGGAGACACTTGTGGGGAGAGAGGGAAGCAGGATGGAGAAGGGGGAGCCGAGGAGGATGTGGTCTCGGGGCAGGTCTCTGCTGGGCTTGGTCGGCATCCATTGCACTGCGGTGATGTCTGGTTTGGAGGCAAGGGGCAAGGCTTGGGTGTCCCCTCCCTTGTCATCAGCCGCCCCCAGAGTGTTGCTGGGGGTGCACCCTCCAGAGCATCACCTCAACCAAGAGCGAGGGACCAGAGAATGTCCCAGGTAAAAGCTGGGTGCCACACTCCCAGCAGTGGGGGAGTGGGTGCCCCAGTAGGGACAGAGGACCTGGGCAGGGCCTCGGTTGCATTTACTGTCATGCCTGTGGGCACCACTATTGTGAAGACGCCAAATGTCATTCTCACCTGACCCGGCAGTAATTTTCACTGCCGTAAGTTTGCATTTTAAGAGTATAGGTATAAAATGGAAATCAATATTGCCAAAGTCTGTTTCTACTGAAAACAACATGCGCTTTCTTAACTGAAATTTTATTCTTAATAGGTAATACAATCTCATGGCTCTAAGTTCAAAAATACCAAAAGGTATACTGTAAAAAGTTCCTCCTCCCCACCTCTGGCCTGAAGCAGGCTCCTGTCCTAGACAAGCAACACTGACAGAGTTTTGCATTACTTTCCGGCAATAGTCTGTGCACACCAACAATGGTGTGGTTTAGATTCCAAAGCTTTGGTGAATCCGATGCAGTACAGAAAGAAACCACCTTCTCAGGCCTCCAGAGTCAGAAGTTGGGGCTCTTCCAGAAGGGGTTGAGCTGAGATATGCCTTTGTTTTGGAGAGAGAGCAATTCATAGCACGAGTCAGCTCCTGGAGGAATGTTTGAAATGCATAAAAACTTACTTTACAATGTTTCCAAGCTCCTTAGAGTTACTGTGTAAACAATTGATACAAGAATTGCAAATTATTATTTCCAATTGCAAATAATAATAATGATTATTATTATTTTAGAAACAGAGTCTTGCTCTGTCAGCCAGACTGGAGTGCAGTGTGATCATAGCTCACAGCAACCTCAAACTCCTGGGCTCAAGTGATCCTTCTGCCTCAGCCTCCTGAGTAGCTGGGACTACAGGTGTGCGCCACCACACCTGGCCACAAATAATAATTATTATTATTTCAAGTAAATCACATATAATTTGAGATACTGTATTACAGCCCTTGGAATTCTCACATATTTAAATTATTTAAACTAATTTAAAATTTCACTAAATTTGCTGTTTAGTGCAAATTATAGAGGTCTCCCTACATTTATTGTCTGATGTCATTTGCATATGGTGTAATGACTTACTGAAACCTGCATTTTCTTTCCAAAGTGTATTGACATCTACCGCATTGTTAGCACCTCGTGAATTTCACTGTGGTTTCCTTTTATGAAGTGACTTGACTATAATGTGGAGGTACTTTCTCAACATAGGATCTGGTCAGTGGTGGGATGGGCTCCTTGGTGAGCTCCCTGTGGCAGGAGGTGTGGAAACAGTAGCTAGGTCATCTACTCCACAGGCAGGCTTAGGAGACTTCTACCGTCCTTCATTGCTGAGTCTAGTCTGTGCACTTTTGTTATCATCATTGCCTTTGTAGGCCATTTACCTCGCTTGAATTTCGGGCTGTCGGGCTCACACTGTGCACTTATCTTCTGAATTTTAGTCTTGAAGCTTTTGTCTAATGCCTGTAAACATCCAGGTTGAACTTATTTTGTAATCTTGTAGGCCTGGCGTGTGTGTTTTTCTCTTGCAAATAAGCTCCCTTCTCTATGTTCTCCTTCATGGTTGCGTTCTCTCTCAAGGGTTGCAAGAAAATCCTCTAACTTGTGTGTGACCTGTTCTAGCCCTGAGTCAGATTTTGGTGGCACCCCCATGAGGCAATGAAAAAAAAAAATCTCATTTCCGTTCAAGAAATAGAATCATTATCTTGATTGAAATAATATCCTTCCTCAACCTGCACCCAGATAAAGCATCACATTGGTGGAGTTTCCTTATCACTGCGGAGTTTGCAGGACACAGACTAATGGCCTGTCAGCTGCCTCTGGTGGGGCGGGTTCTGTGATACGGAGCCCACAGCTCGGCCTGGTTTGCATTATACAATGTCTGGTGCGATATAAAATAATGCCATTAATGACAAAGAGCATTATATTAAAAGGAGAGGATAGCATAGAGCCTAGAACATACGCAATAAATGCGGCTACAACAGTTATGGTGGCTGTTTTTATTAGACAACATCTAACACGTTTGGGCAACTGTCGGAGGGAGTGAAGGATGTAGATGTTTATATCCCTTTAGGATGTGAGTACTCCGGAACCCCGTGTACCCTAGGCCTGCGCGTCCAGGGCTTCGACTGGAGTAAGGGTGCAACTGGGCTTGAGAGGGTGAATTGGGTTCTAGTTTTGGGTGGTGAACAGGACGGCCAGGGGCCAGCAAGATGACATCTTTGGGGAGGGAGCTGAAAAGCCATGGGCAGGGAGGCAGGGAGGCAGGGGGACCGGGTCCTGATCCCCATCCGCCATCTTTACTGTGCAGCTCTGGGCTCTTGGGGCCTTGGTCTCCCCGTTGTTCAGAGAGGGAACATGGGGTATCAGGAGAAAGAGGCGAGTCAACATTTGTGCACAGTCCAGGATTCTGGCTGTACCTTGATCCTTCCTGTCCCTCCGTGGAGTGGGGAGCCTCTGCTATATCCCGGGTGGGTCTTCCAGGGGTTAAAATGCCGACTCCCACAAGGACTTCCTTCCTCCTGCACGACTCAGTCCCCCGGTGCTCCCCTGCATCCACACAAGGCTCCCTGAGCCCCAGAGCGCAGTGGGGGAGAGTGTAACGTGAACAGCACTGGCTGGGAGTCCAGTCCTCCCTGGCTATCTGCTTGCCTCGTGGCCTGGCCGCAGGCCCCTCGCCGATGAACATGAAGGGGGTGTGACATGAGGATATGAACGGCTGGCCTTTTTGAGCGCCTACGCTGTGACAGGCACCCCTTCAACCATTTTACATGAATTAATTCACTTAATCCTCACAACAATCCTGTGCATTAGAAACTTTTACTGCCTGCCTTTTATGAGTGAAAAGTAACAGAGAGGTTAAGTAACTTGCCAAGGTCACACAGCCAGTAAGTGGTGGAGCCGGGATCTGAAGCCAAACAGTCTGGTTGGAGCTCTTGAAAACTTAATATAGACTGCGGCGTCAGGACTAAATGATACAGTTCAAACCGCCTGCGCTTCCACCAGACCCTAAACCATAATGCTGTGAGAGAGAGAAGCAATAATAATAACTACACCTTTGGAATGTTCCAGGAGCCCAGAGAGGTGGTTTCTGCACCAGGTGGGAGGTTGAATGATATTCTAGCGAAGGTGCCTGATCTTGGCGCCTGAGTGCTCGGATCTTCTACTCACGTGTGATCCTGCAAAGCTGTCCCCAGCTGTATATACCCTGTAGAGCACCAAGGTGTGCAGGGCTTGCCCCCACGGACCCATCCCCCATCTTCCTGCAGAGCCCTCCCAGGTCCTTGGGGCTGCACTGTCTGCCAAGGCTTCCCCAGAAAAGGAAACCATCCCTCCCAAACACCACCCATGCCCGCTTCAGTCCCCTCTCCCCAGCCATGGCGTCATAAGTGACATGAGAGTGCCTGTCTCCTGAATCTTGTCTTCAAGAGGAGTGTTGGCCTGTCAGTGAGCCTGCCTGATTACCATGGCAATCACCAGCCAAATGGCGTGATTTCATAATACATTTCCATCTGAAATGGGAACAGGTGTGCAGGCGAAATCAACATTTATCAACGAGATAGGTCTTGGGGGATTAATATTGAATTTAGGATTGCTCAAGGAAACAAAAGGAAGGAAGAAAGAAATATCTTTGCTTGCAGTCAGGGTCCCTCCAGCCTGACTTCTGACCACTTCCCTAACAAGATGCTCCATTCCCGCCCCCCCTCTTCCTGAGATGACCTCCCACCCTGGCCTCTGAGCTTACCCCTATGTCCTCCTCCTCTCCTCCTCTCCTTCCCCATGCTTAACCACCTGTCAAATCCCACCTCCTCTGGGAAGCCCCCCTTTGGTCCATGCAGCCCCCAGGAATCTGCCTCTTCGACCACCTGCAGCCCCCGTGTCCCCCACATCAGGCCCTGGGCAATCTTGCTCCCCTGCCAGCTGGAAGCTCCCTGCAGTGCATGCGTTCATCTTCTCTGCAACCCGGCCACCAGGCACCAGCCCTGCCCAGCCATTCAGAGCCCTTATCAGTTGGGGACTCTGGTCCCACCTACCAGGTCCTCAAGGAGGATGAGCCTCCAGTGAGCTATGAGCCTCACTGTCTTCCTGGGGATCCAATTAAAAACACCACCATGACACCTCTGGGTGGCTCTAGAGCTGAGTGCCAGAATCCAGGTTCGTTCGTTCCTGCTAGAGAAACGGGCATTTGCATCGTGGTATTCCTTCCAGAGAAAAAGGCAGCAGAGGGGATCCAGGGAAACCGCAAAGCAGTTTTGATTTTTAAACCTCAAGGTCCCTGGATCGTCATCCCCTCCACCCCCTTCAAAATCAGTTCTGGCTCTGCCTATGGGAAACCACACTCCCGGGGCCAGGGAGGGCCTTCCCCTCTGCTCCGTGGCCATCCTGGGGGGCCACCAGCACAGGTGGGGTCCAGGCAGAGGCAGCCTTGCCCAAAGGGCCCTGGCACAAGGGGCCCCATGACTGGCTCCCTCGCTTTGTCCCAAACCTGTCAGCGTCCCAGACACAGAGCAGGCCAGGGTTTTTCTGTCATTGTGAGCAGGAGACCAGAACGGACCTGATCGAGGCGTCCGCACGAAAGGCCGTCTTCACTTTCAAGTAGACAATGCATCAGAGAAGTTGCCAGACCTGCTCCCACGACGCGACAGGCATTAGCTAATATTTTGATTTTAATAGAATGAATAATAAAGAGCCCAAGTGTCTCTTGGAACTAATTTTGAAGAACATGTTCTGCCACATGTCCCTGTAGTTGAATCAGGCTCCTGAAGAGATCCTAACAAAAGGTTTAAACCAAAAAAAAAAAAAAGTCGTTTCTCCACCAACTTTTCTCTCTTTGAATTCCCTTCTTGTAATGCTTCTCAGTTAACAGTAACTTATGATAAGATGAAATAAAGTTGGAACAGGAAGCAGCAAGCAGAAGGAGGCCCGAAGTGGCGGCCCTCGCTTTTGTTCTGCAATGCGAATGGCTTCGCGGTGGATCCCCTCCCTACGGGTGGTAATACGGGGACCCGAGTGCAGACAGATGCCAAGCGCATTTATAGGGGAGGACACTGCCTCCCTCCACTCGTGTCTGCCTGAGTCAGAGGCAGCAGGGAAGAGGTGGCACCCTCAAAGTGGGCTCTTCGAAGAGAGTTGAGTCCAAAGGGCAGTGCAAGGTGTATGGACCTCACAATACCCCGCTCAGTACCCCAGGGCCGTTAACATCGAGAAGCTGTTACACCCAGGCCACAGAAGGGGCAGAGATAGGGAGGGGCTTCCGAAAGCACAGACAGTGAGCGTGGGATGGAGGAGCTCTCTCCAGGTCGGGCTGGGTCTGGGGCCACAGTAATGATACAGCCCCTCTGCCCTCAAGGTGCTAATGGTCATTCTTATCACGGGGACAGTGGATTTTCCAGGTTCTTTCCAGCCACACAGAAGCTGAGATCAGCTCCCCGAATCTGGTGATGGATGGGTTCTGGGGTATTCTGCACAGAGTGGAGGGCCTGGCGTGGGTGGGGGAAACGAGGGCTGGAAGGAGAGGAGAATTCTAAAGAAACAGAGGGCCGGGCTCCTGATGTCAAAGAGCTCTCGGTGTGGCATGCCTGTTGCTCTCTGGGATGCGGGGCGATGGCCATGGCCCTCCTGGTTCCTCTTTTAGGGAAAGTAGGTCTTGGCCAGCTTGGGGAAAAAGCCACAAACCCTGCTTTGTCTTCCCGTGGCTGGCCAAGGGGGCTCCACGGGCTCAGGTAAAGCCAGGGCAAGAGCAGTGAGACCCAGTGCAGTCTTCTCCCACTGCCGAGGGAACTTCTGGGTCTGGGCCCAGCACAGTGGGACCTGCCAACCCCAGGTCCCAGCTTCTAATGCCCCGTTCCCAGCTGTGTGGCTGGTAAGTGACAGTCGAGTGTAGGCTGCTTACAGAGTCCAGGCCATGGCTCCCCATGGGATCAGGAAGTGAAGGGTCCCTGCCCTGGTGGGGGTGGGCACTAGTCCAGGGGGAAAGCACCACTCCCATGACACGCCTGGAGAGCAGCCACAGAGGCCCCTGCAGCCGTGCTCGGGAGTGTTCTGCCATCTCTCAGTGTGCAGGGGATGGGCATGGGGGTGCAGGGGGAGCCTAGTGAGGTGAGTGAACCGAGGGAGCCCCTGGGAGGAGTCCCTGTGCAGCCAGGCCCTGAAAAGGTCCTTAGGTGTGGAGGGGCTCTCCCAGAGTACCTGCTTACTTCGTTAGGTCTTAATGGGTCTTTTTTTCTCTTGGCCACCTCCGAAGGACTGAGGACCGGCAGGAAGGCCAGCCCCATCCCCTAATCCAACATCCAAGCCATGCGTTCCTGATCTTGTCTGAAAATGCTCATCTCTGAGGTTGCCCCGGGCTTGGTGAGCTCCCCAGGGTGGGATGTTCTGTGTTCTTGACGCCTTTCTGCCTGCCCCCAATCCAGCATTTCTCCAGGTGGATGACCTCAGGCTGCCCAGCTCTCACCCCAGCCTGGGAGTCCTTCTTTGGAGAGGCTGCCAGGCCCTCCCAGAGCTGTGATGATGAGTCCCTCTTCCTCCAACAGGCCCAGATGCCCCTGTGGCATCAGAAGGCTAGATGCCAGCTAGCACAGGCCTGGCAAGCAGGTGCCCATGGTCATCCGGCACACTAAGAACGTTGCCTTTGGTCCGCTCGCTGGTGGTACAGTGGAAGGCAGTTAACCAGTGGGGAACCCATCACCCCATTGCACAGGCCATGAGAGCACCCTGGATGCAGATTCTGCTGGGGGAAAGTGGCCTTTGGGGTGAGCGCAGTTCAGATGGGACTTTCAGTGACTAGATAATGGGATGACATTTTCAGGGCCTTTCTGACAGGTTAGGAGAGATGAGTGCTGGGGGAGTTAATGGAGTCAGACAAACACAGACTCCTTCCCTCCACTCTCCCTCAGAACAGGGAGAACAGACAGTTTATCATCTGAAATGGAACATATTTGATAGTGAAAGTGGGCATTATTATAATTACAAGGGAAAACAGACATAAAATGGGACTTTCCCTGGCAAACGCGAGACTTCATGAGCCAATACACTAGGCTATGTTCTCGCCTCTCCCTTTTGACCATGATGAAAAAGGAAGCGGACTGCACACACCTCTCCGGGTGATTGATGGGCTGCGCAGGCTTTAGCAGGACTCGTCACCTTCCTGACCCTCTGACCCTTGGCTCCCTCATCCAGAAGTTTCATTCACTCATCCTGTGGGTATTATTTTGTGCCTTCGATGTGCAAGACAATGTGCCAGGTGCTGCAAGTTCAAACGTGGCCATGGCGGGGCCCCAGGGCTCTCGGCCCTCTGAGGTCCCTGCCCCCCGTGAGCTCCAGCCCACGAAGTAGTCATGCGGTCTAGTTTGGGGAGCTGAAACAATCCTCCCTCTGAAATATGTCCAATTGAGTGGTAAGGAGACTGGAGAGGCAAGAAGACTGGGAGGTGGGGAGTGCCGCACCCATTTTATGGACGAGGAGCCTGAGACGCAAAGAGATGGGACGCTGCCCACAGCAGCATCTAGCAGTGCGGTGGTAGAGTTGGGATTCAAACCCAAAGCTGCCTGACATAAAGTCAGTGCCCTTCCTTACATCTCACCTGGCCTGCTCCCCATCCCCCATGCAGCCACCTGGACAGCAGACCCTGTGGCACAGACAGACAGACCCCCACAGAGACAGGGCAAGAGCCCTGGATCAGTTGGAACACCCACCAAAGGCTGCTGGGGGTCTTAACTCAGCCACTTGCCTTCCGTGCACTCAGGTTCCGCAGCTGGGAATGGGACCCGATAAATCTTCTGCTTCTAATCTTCCAGAGTGGGCAGGGGAGAGGAAAAAGGCATGATGAGCATTCTGGAGCTCCTCAAAAAAGAGGATGGTATCAGAAGCCACTTTTCTGCCTCATGCAAGAGACAGGAACCCAGTACCATTCTTTACGCAACTTCCATTAAAATATTAACTAGGAAATGGTCCCAGGCAGGGAATATGATTTGCCTGAGGTCTTACTGGACAGGTGACAAGATTTCAAGTCTTCTAGCTCTTTCATCTAGCGCCCTTCCCTTAAAATATCTGCCTCTCCCCATTTCTTCATTGGCACAGTTGGTTTTTACATTTAAAAAAATCGCTAGTGAGATTGACCCATTTAAATAAGTTTAGTGGACTTTTATGCTACATGTTTTCCTTACTGATTTATAGGAACTCTTAGTATATTATATATTTAAACCTATGTTTGTTACATGTAATGCAAGTACTTTCTCCGAGTCTGTTTTTTAACTTGGATTGTGGTATCTTTGTCATATAAAAGTTTTTAACTTTTCCGTAATCCAATCCATCACTTTTTTTCCCCTTTATGACGTGTGGGTTTTGTGTCACGCATAGAGAAACCTGCCTATTGACCATGTATCTGTTAAGCAAAAGTTTCTCAGGGCTTCTGGATCTGAAAGCTTCGGCACAGAGGTGCAGGAGGTCGTCGTGCAGCAAGCAAACCTCTTCTGGGGGCCTCCTTGCTGGGAGGCTCTGACCATTAGGCCCAGGGCAGCTTAGTCACCTGGCCCTTGCCCTGGACCCCTCACACAGCACCGGGACCTGTGCCAGGCTCTGCCCTTTGCTCCCGATGGGTCAGGGCCTGGTGATAAGCTCAGCGAAGCGAATATTGACCATGGCACCCTCTGAGTGTTTTTTCCTGGTCACCAAGGCCAAATCAAAGCGCGCAGACTTGTTCTTCCTTTTTATAGTCCTGTCTCCTCCCCGCTCTCTTTTCCACCCTCTCTGAAAGGGATCTGAAACCCCACTAAAACGGTTTTATGTGGGCGGGCACCTTTATCTGACTGTTGTTGCTCTTATGGGAAACTTTTCACGGAGCCGAATACAGAAAATTATCTTTTCAAACATACCATTCAGTGTAATTTTATAAGATCTGCAGTAATTGCCCTAGCATCCTCTCAAAGAAATCTTGAAATCCAGTGGCTGCTGTGTTATAAAAGAAGCAAACAACTTGGGTAACCCAAAAAGGATTCTTAATCCTGCGGGGACTCACCCTTGCTAATTCATTGTTTCTGGCAAGTGGAGAAAGATTGCTTTGAACAGCTTCTTGGAAGGACCCAGAGTCTATTGGCTGTACGTACACACACACACACACACACACACACACACACACACACACACACACACACACACACACACACACACTCACACACTCACACACCCAACCTAGCAATGCAGTGGCCCGCATTTAACATTTCTAAGTAGATAGCTCAAGCATTAGGTCTGTGCTGAGTCTTGCTGCCTTTGGGGTCCCCCATACCTTAGTGTCACATGTTTTCAGGGTGCATTTTGGAGAGGGGCTGGTTAACAGGGCTGGGTAACAGTTAACTCCAAAGAGAAAAGGCAAGAAATGGAGGCCCTAGTACAGGAGCAGCTGGAACAAGGAAGGAGCCGGGCCAAAGGCTCAGAATAGCTGGGTTCTGGTGCCAAAGGGTGAAAAGGGCAGAGGAAATGGGTAGGCTGCAGCCGTGGAAGGGGCAGGCGGGACTGGGAGGGAAGCAAGGGCGGGTGTGTGGCCAGGCCCGGAGGAGATCACTCGTCCGTGGAAAGCTTTCAAAGTGGAGACTCAGTGGTGGGCGGGAGGCCTGTGAGGGTGGAGAAGGGGTCTGGATATTGCCTCTAGCCAAGGAGGGACCAGACACAAGATTACCCCGGATGGCCACTGTGCAGAGAGCAGGCACAGACAGCTCTGCTGGAAGGGTGGGATGGGGTTCGGGGGCCAGAGAGGGGCAAGGCAGAGCAGGGATTCTTGGGGCCTGGAGGCCGGGTGTGGGCAAACAGCCTCAAGAGCTTCCCTTCCATCTGGTAGGGACAACATGACTGAGTCACCTCCTAGCTCAGTATACAGGAGGCACCCAGGAAGTGTCAGTGGCCTCATTGACTAAGTTCCAAAGGGCTTGTTTAATGGGGACAGCAGCTTCCAGGGCCACTTTAGCAAAACCATCAGCAAGTGTAGTGCCCAATGTGGTCCATCCAAGGCTGGCTCTCGGCCGTCTGTGGCAGCGCAGTGCCCCGGCCCAGGAGGCATTGGGGTCACCTCCTGCCACGTCTCCCTGCTAGAGACCCCTTTTTCTTCTCCCTTAATGCACTGCTTCACTAGTGCTGTTGGCAATGCTCAGGGCTAAGCAAAGTTCTTCTGCCTGCAAGTAACCGGGGACACTGAGCTTCCTCGGGACTGGCCCTCCTCAGGATGACATCACTGGTGTCGGCATTCCCACCCTGCAGTGTCCTTGCAAGGGAAACAGGGCTCGGGTCACTGTGTCCCTTCAGCAGGTGGCAAAGTGAGGGTCTGAGAAGCTGAGCAGTCTGGCTTACCGTGTAAGAGAACTGGCTTTGCAGACACAAAGACAAATACTGTATGATTCCACTTAGGTGAAGCATCTAGAATAAGTAAATTCTTGCTACCTAGGGCTCTTATTTTCCTAAATAAATAAATAAATTCATAGACAGAAAGGAAATTAGAGGTTACCAAGGGTTGGAGAGGGGGGAATTGGGAAGTTATTGCTTAATGGTTACAGCGTTTTTATTTGGGCTAATGAAAAAGTTTTGGAAACAGTGATGATGGTTGCACAACTATGTGAATGTACTTAATGCCACTGAATTGTGCACTTAAAATGATTAAAATAGCAAATATTTATGTTATATATATTTAACTACAATTTTTTAAAAACATTGTTCTTCTATAAAGAGGGAATCAAAGAGTATCAGTCAAAAAATATGGGGAAAATACATTACACAGGTGTGCCAGACAGGTATGCCATACTATTAATAAAAATAGTTGGTAATTTTAAAAAGAGAGAAAGACCTGGCTTTGAATCCAGGCCCCACCAGTTACTAATACTCACCTCCCTTTCTCTGGGTGTCCTCGTCTGTAAAAGGCGGTTGTCGTGAGGATCGAATGGGACAGCAGGATGTGTGCCTGGCACAGAGCAGCGCAGACTCCACGAAGCGGGGCTGTCATGGTTATGATGCTCATGTTCCTCTTCAGTATTAAGCAGCTCAAGTTCACGGAGTTAGGGGGAGGGTTCACCTTGGCCAGAGTCCAGGGCTCTGTTTTGAGGTTAACCTTGAGGGTGTAGCGTTTGGTAGTGAGAGGGGAGTGTAAGGCAGGGAGGGAGGTCGAGTGACTTTGGATGCTCGTTGTGCAACAGGGATAGAGTGACAGGCTTTGTCTTTGAGGGTGTCCGGGCAGGTTAAGACAAGGACTGTGGCAGGTGCTGATGAGGCCACGGTTTGGGGGTTTGATCCCTGACAGGGCCAGATCCTTCACTCTGTTCCCGTTTGCTCCCTAGATGATATCCCTACAGGACCGGCCGAGTTGGAGTATTTTCTTAGCCCTGAATGCATGAGTAATCAGTAACATTTCTCCCGGGCAGAGCTGCTCAGAGCTGTAGGCTAACGGGAGGCAGCGTGCTCTGTCCTCTAAGTTGCTTGTGACCTTGAACAAAAACCCTCCCCTTGCTGGCCTGCAAATTCCCTCCTCTGTGAAATGAAGGGTTGGTGCATGTCCCTTCCACTGGTGCGCACGATTTGGTGCCCTTTCTTGCTTGTGAGACTGTCTTCAAACAGAGGGTGATGCCATCTCTAGATTAGCAACAGAGCGTATCGAATATTTTTGGTTTAAGATTTACTGAGCAGCAATATAGCTCTGCTCACTTTCACAGCTGGGTTACCTTGGGCAAGTGACTTGACCTCTCTGTGCTTCGGTATATTATCTGTAAAATGAGGACAACAACAATCCCAACTGGGGGGGGGGTGTGTTGGGGGATGTCATGGTGAGGAATACATAAGATAGTATGTGGAAAGTCACGTGGACACTGCCTAGCACACAGTAGGAGCACCTTCCATGTGCAGAGCTCTTAAAATGGAAATTATTCCCTTCCTTGGTTATGCTGAGCTTCCTGAGAGACCCAGAGAAGACAGAGGCCCATTCTCTGCATTCGAGAAACTATTAGTCTTTGCTTAGTGATGCAGGAGGGTCCCTCCTGAGAAATAGCCAACAAGAAAGTGCATCGTCCAAGTACAGAGTGTACGTGCTGAAGGGAGGGGCCGGAGGAGGAGGAGGAGTACACTGGGCCCCAGCCAAATGCAGTCAGGGAGAAAGAGAGAAGGGTGTGCTAGCTGGTGAGCGTGTGCGTGTGTGTGAGCGTGTGAGTGTGAGTGGCAGTGTGACTGTGTGTATGGGCGAGGGTAAGTGTGTGTGTGTTTGCCTAAAGAGCACAAAGGCTTACCCCAAAATGAGAAGTCTGGGTCTTCGGCTCCCCTCGGTGGTACCGTATTTTGCGGTTGTGTCGCAGCCACATGCCCCTTTCCTGCCCATGGCTGTGAGCGGGAACGTGCCTGCCTATGAGTACAGGAGCAAGCCCTTGTGCATAACCCTGGGTGTGATTAATTTAATTATTTCAAAAGCCCCTTTGGTATTTCACGAGGGTCATGCCCCTGGCTGTGGGCTTGAATACAACTGCAGCAGGTTTCAATAAAATCAATTAATTTAATTTGATTTGGTTTTATGTACTTGGAGCGGGTGCCTCTTGAACTCAGTATGAAAATTATTGCAGAATAAAAATGCATATTAGTACTCAGAGCCCAGTGTCCTTGGACTCCCTTCGCGGAGTCTGCAGCACTGATCACGTGGGCAAATCCCCTCTGACCTGGCAGGAGCTGCGCCCCACTGCCCACCATGAACCCCTCCAGCCTCCGACGGTGTTTATGGTGGCTGTCGGGGCTGTTTGGATCGGTCTCACTTCCCAAAGCACTTTCTTTTCTGGTAGCAAAGCTAGTGCATTTCCATTTTGCTTTTGTGAGAGATTTTGATCGGCCTTGGTTGCCAGCTTGCAGGTTTTTTATTGTTGCTGTTAACTGAATTGGAAGCAATATGGTGCAGTGGATTGAAAAGTGGCTATGCCCCTCAAGAGACACGTGAACTTGGGCAAGTCTCTTCACTTCTCTGGGCTTTTGTTTGCTCGTCTATAAGTGAGAGGGCTGGACACCTGCTCCGTGAGGCTCCTTCCAGCTCTAAGAGTCATATTCAACGGGATAGCTGCTCTTCCCCAGCTGCTTTGGGGAGCCCCACCTCATTTCCGCTCCACTAAAGAGGGCTACCAGCTGGTGCTCGGAGTGGGTGATAGGACTGAAGCCGGGCCCTGCACCCCCTGAGGAGTGGCTTCCCTCTCACATTCCTGTGGGTCACAGTGTGTATTGCTTTCAAGAAGGGAGGAGAGCTGCAGGGCAGGGGGCCTAGAAAACATCTGGCCAGTCTGTTATTTTACAGATGAGGGAACCCAGTTCCAGAGTCACACAGCCGCAGCCCAGGGCAGTGACTGTGTCCACCACATTTACAGTCATTACGAAGGGCGGAGATTTTGCTCAGGGCTCATTTTCCAGCTGTTCTTTCCATTCCTTTCTCCCATCAGGATGGGAGAGAGACGGCCAAGCCATCTCTGAGTGCTCCCCAATAAAGCAGATGTTGACATCAGTCACGATGGAGCACCTATATCCCTTCTCGAGCTCTCAAGCCCAGCGGCTGGTGCCTTGCTTCTAGTGGGAGAGGCTGAGAGACCCGGTTCGGAAACACCTCCCACCAATGCCCAGGATCCCACCTCAGCACTTTCATTCTCATAGACGCTAAGGCCTGCCCTCCAGTGGCCCTTCCCTGAGTTAGTGGTATTTTTCTCCCACAGGTCTTACCTCCCTAGACCTCTGATCAGCAGAAACTGAGCCTGTCTTTCCCATCCCGACCCTCCCTGCTCTCCCCCATGTCTCTGATTTGCCGAAAGGCCTTACCGTGTGCTGAGAACTGCCCTGGACACTCTCCTTACATTGTCTCATTTAATCCCTGCATTGGGTTTGCAAGATGGGCAAAACAGTCCCTACTTTACTGTGGGGGAGACCTTTCTCAAGCCCACACTCAGCCACCAAGTGACAGAGCTGGGATTCAAACTCACATCTAACTCTTGCACCGCACCAAGTGGCCTACCTTGCACCTCGTAGGTGCTTGACAGATCCTTAATGACAGAGTAGCCTATACATCCCTCTGCCAAACCTCAAATGCTGGGGAAGAGGTAATAACCACTACTATTTATGCAGTACCTATTATGTGCCAGGCACCAAAACTCAACACTCAGTGAGGTGAGTACTATTATCTCCATTTTACAGATCCAACAACTGAGGCATAGAGAAGTAACTTGCCCAAGGTCACTCGGAAAGTAAGTTAGCTGGGCTTGCGTGTAGCCTTGCCTCTCAGGAGGTCTCTGCGGCTCTTGGTTTCCGGTAGAAGGTGCTGCTGTCAGGGAAGGAGGCTGGTGGTGGCAGGGTGGTGCTTGCGTCGCAGGGACGTCTGCAGCTGGCACTGCCCTCCACCCAGCTGATAGCTGCAGCCTGGCTGGCGGCCTGCGGCGCACACTGAGCCCTGGCACGAAGCCCTGCTCGGGGGTGGGCGGCCGGCAGCGGTTGGGGGGTCCGGCGCGGCGCCCTCCCCTCTCGGCGTCCCCGCCCTCTGCCGGGTCAGTGCGGGTCCGGCCCGCCCGGGCCGGCGCCGGCCTCTCGGGCGGTACCCGGGTAACCGCGGGCAGGGGAGGCGCCGCGCGGGTGAGGAGGTCGGGCTGCAGCGGTGCGAGAATGCGGAGGAGAGGTCGGGAGCGGGCTGCGGCCGCGGGAGGGGCGAGGCAGGGAAGGGCCGGTGGCACCCGGGAGGAGGGCGCGGGCTCCCGGGGGCGGGGCGTGCCGAAGGGGGCGGGGCTGGGGCGGGGCGTCCTGCAGGGCCGCGGACGGTCTCCGCGGGAAGGGGGCTGCCCGCGGGCGCGCGGTCCGGGGCGGTCATGGCGGGGCGGAGCGGCTGCGGTGACTTCACGTTCCCGATTCTGCTTTCTCAGGGATCAGGCGTGGGGGCTGGCGGGGAGGGAGAGGTGGGCGAACCAGTCTGAGCAGGCCAGGCAGCTCGAGGGGCGTGGGCCCGGCGAACTGGGGTGCTGCCCAGCACCCTCTACCCTCACTACACTCGGGAATTTTTCGTGAATCCGCCCCGTTGGTTTACAGTTTCCCCCATCCCGGCCCCACCCTGTCTCCTGACCCGCCCTCCCTTCCTCCCCTCTCCGCGTTGGCTCCTCTGAGGAATCGGTTAGCCAAAGGGAGGCACCAGGCTCTTGCCCTCAGCTCTCCCACCCCCAGCCCTCCCGGAGAATTCAGATCTTGTGCGCGTTCTTTCTCTTTCTCTGTCCCTCTCCCCCAGGCTCTGTGGGACTTAGTCAAGGAGACCTTGACTCAGCCCAGGAGGCCCTCCCTTCACGGTTCCCCCTTGTCCTCCAGCCTCAGGCACCCAGGGCCCTTGCTGGCAGGCAGGGAAGACCCAGGCAACCTTAGAAGGGTGGGAGCCACACCCTGCTCTTGGCTGTCTGCATTTTGCCTGAAGATGTCTGCAATCAAAGACAAGCCCCCTTAAAAACAAAAACCAAAAAACTTTCTGTCAAATGGTGGAATTCCAGAGGCCCAGAGGCAGGACCCAGATTGGGGGATGGGGAGCAGATATTTGGGGAAAGGGCCTTTCAGGGACACCTCATATGGCATCAAGAAGACCACCATGGTCCGCCTTAGACTGCCACTGCCCTGCCCTGTGTCTCTCCCTGTGACCAGTTCGGCTTCTCATTCATCTCAAGGCTATGCGTTCTTCAATTTTCAGATAGCAAACCAGGAACCCTTCCCGTGGCGATGGGTTGCTCTGTAGGTTGCTGAGCTTGTGTTTTCTACAAGCTTGAAGCTCTTTGACCAAGACTACCAGGATCCATCCATCAGAGGTGTTATTTAGTAGATTTAAACAACTGGGATCTTTAACAGAGCTAGACCGCAGGCATCATCAACCCAGTCCCGGTTTTACAGGTGAGGCCCTTGAGACCCAGAGAGAGGTGACCTGCCCAAGGCCTCCCCCAGCATGCCAGCTGTTATACTGTGCTTTGATTTCAGGGTAGCTCTGTGTCAGGGACCTCACGTTGCACCTGCATGGCACAGAGCAGTTGGTCAGTAAATACTGGTGAGATGAATGAACGAGCCCTCACCAGGAGAGTTGGATTAGCACATCTTGTGGAAGAAGTAAGAAGACCCCAGCCTTCCACGGGTGCTTGGGATTTAGCCCCTTCCTACCGAGTATGCTGGCAAAGTGTTTCTCCAGGCCAGTCAGCCAGCAGAGACCACCATATGAGCCTGGCATCTTTGGTCACTTCAAGCCCAGCCATGGTGCCTGAGGAGGCTGTGGACCTGGAGGCGGGTCTAAGCATGAGCCAAATTGGCAACTCCAGATCAGAGCGATGAATGCGGTGACTCTTTCCGTTCATTACTCTCAACTAATATCTGAACGGTTGCAAAAGACTGAGGCATGTCTTTTCCTGCAGGGGTTCCTCTCATCCTGCAGCCTTGCCAGGCATTGCGCTGGGAGACCACAGCCCCACAGACCTGGGGTGTACAGGGACTGGAGGCCCCCTGCCGTCAGCTCTGGGCTGCCCTGGGCTCTGTGAACCCGCTGTCCGCCACGCCCCTGGGGGCTTGCGTGCCAGGCATCGGCTGTTTGTGACTGTTGCTATGGCTTGTGGGATGGGGGCGGCATTTTAGGAAACAGTGAAAGCAGGAGAAATTCCAAGTCATTCAGGCTACTATTATATTTTTAATAAAGTATTTGCAGAAGAAAGAAGCTGAAATGAATGATTAAAATAATACTTTTCGTTATAATAAAAGCTCATGAACTTGGCCCTCACTGATTTGAAATTTAGGATAGTTGAGCTTAGCTGTGGTAAAAGTTAGCTTTGCACTGTCTGTGGACCAGAGCCCCAGTGAATAAATCAATGCACCCATGATTTAGAGTAGCAAGGAGGGTGCATACGGGTGCCTTTCTTGTGATGATGAATTTTGGCCAGAAGCAATTCTGCTCCATTCACCTTGGTGAGCCTTTATTTACAAACATTTATTGGCCACTTTCTATGTGCCAGGCCCTGTGCTAAGTGTTCTGTAAGTATTGCTTAACTGAATCCTATAAGGTGGGAATTCCTCTTCCTGGTAAGTGGAAGACCACCAGGATTCACACCAGGGCAGTCTGATTCCAGGGTTCGTGCCCTTAACCACCACATGTGCAGGTATTTTATGTGTGAGGAAAAGGGGGATGAAAAAGGAAAAAAAAGAATTAGCCATGACCCCTACCCCCTCCTTCCAGAAGCTTCTGATCTAGTTGGGAGAGAGAAACACAGGACCTGGTAAATAGTAGGCCCTCAATATGTGAATCAATCAGGTAAACAAGAATGAGGCTGTGGGTTGTGCACGTTGCGGGCAGGAGTGGGCTGGACTCTCTCCGCATCCCCGGCCGCAACTCCAGGGCTTGTGCGTAATAGACCTGAACAGCCAGTAGAACTGCGGGAACTGTTGTCTAGTCTGGGCATATTTCAGATGAGGAAACTGGCCCATGAGAGGGGAAGGGACTTGCCCAAGGTTGCGTAGGTTCCTGGTCCAGGGTTCCCTCCACACAGCCTTCTGATTGGCTTCTTGGAAGCAGATGGAGGGCTGAGAGAGACAGAAGTGGCACATTTGGCAGCTGGCTGGGCCCTCGTCCCTCCTCCCCACCCTCCCCCCCATTCTCATCCCTAGCCTCTGGGGAGCTCACACTGTGTAGGGAGGCCCTAGGGACTTGCCTTTAGCTTCATGCCTACCCCTGCCTGCCCCTGGGCCCCTCCAGCTTGTTCCTTCTACAGAAGCTTCATGCCCACCCCAGACCATCACTAAGGCCAGATGCTT
This sequence comes from Indri indri, assembly GCA_004363605.1. Classification (NCBI taxonomy): domain Eukaryota; kingdom Metazoa; phylum Chordata; class Mammalia; order Primates; family Indriidae; genus Indri; species Indri indri. The sequence continues at coordinate 83,650 of RJWJ010001491.1, forward strand.
CAAACCTCAGGATGGATGAACAGGGCAGGGAGGTGGAGAAGGCCAGGCCTGACACACTTCACCTTGACCTCCCCTTGCCATCCCTGCTTCTGGAGCCTACTTTCTTCTGTTCCCATCAAGGCAGGGCCAAGGATGTGGAGACACTTCATGCGTTTGTTGAATGAACAAACACCCTACTGCACTGTTAAATCAATAATAAAAACCAAAAGTGTTGCAGAAGAGGGCGCAGGAGCTAGGAGAAGGCAGGTCCACCCATTCAGAATTCTGCAGCTATGGCCCCAGAATGCTTCCCCCAAACTCGTAGATGAGAGAACCGTTCAAGTTCATCACCCTACACCCCCTCAAAATTCCTCCAAGACCCTCATTTTACCGAGAACAGTGAGGACCAGGAAGGAAGAAGTACGTGCGCAAGGACATGCAGCCCTCTAGAGGCCGGACTTCTGTCTCCCAGTTCAGACCCTGCTCCTGAGCATACGGGCCCATGGCTTTGAGAAACAGCTTCGGTGCCACGGTCGTCCTGTGGCCTGTTAGGGGCCAGAGTTATAAGAAAGGTAGCCAGGGCTTGTTTGCCTGACACCTCTGCAGGCCTCCCCAAAGGCAAACCACCTGTCATTTCTGATGGGCACCTTGGTGGCAACTAAAACTAATCCACAAAAGTCAAGAGAAAAAGGAGGGACAGAGGTAGGAGCTAGTTAGTGTTTGCTCCAGGTGGTAACCTGGGCAAATTTAACTTGTCAGCTCGTCCGGCCCAGATACCATCTCGTTCCTGCTTGGCACGGATTTATGAGCCCGTGTGTTCCTCCTTGGCAAAGTCCTCAAAGCGAGGGGAAGCAAGGACAGTCCCCAGGGCACTGGGGATGTTGCCAGGTGCCTGTTCCCCACCTCCCTCAAGCAGTGGCCACTCTCCACCCCCCAGTGACACCCCTTGGTTGACATTGAGCAGGATTAGAATTTCTCCTGCAGGGCAGGGCACACATTTGGGATCTTGCCATTGGCCTGTTTGGGTTTGGGGGCTGCAGAGGCGGGCACTGACCTAGGAGTTGGTATGTTTAGCACACTTATGTGGCACTTTCTATGTGTTGAGGGATGTTCTGAGCACTTAACAAATGTTGGCTCAGCTACCCACCCAACAACTTCTACAGATGAGGAAACTGAGGCAGAGAGAGGCTAAAGCATTTGCTTTAGGTCACATGGCAAACGATGGCAGAGCCGGGGTACAGTGTCTGCTCTGGAGCGCCTACTCTTAGCCGTGACCCCAGGCTGCTTTTCTACTGGGACAGCCAGGTTCTTGCCATTTTGACAAGTTAATATAATTTAATAAGAAAATAATGTAAGCAATCCAGGTCTCAGTTTTGTCATCTGCAATATTAACCCTCCACTAACACCTCAGATGGTGACTCTGAGAAATGCGGAGGGCTGTTCTTACCTGACCAGGTTCCCGGCTGGGGTTTGCTCATCTCTCCAGGGTCAGCGGGCTCTGGCCACCCTACTGCCTTGTGGTCCCAGTGAGCTCCCAAGGAGGTTGCTGGACCTCCTTTCCCCAGAGTGACCTTCCCATGTTCAAACCCAAACCAAACATATTGTCTACATGGTATTTATATATTTATATGATTCTTCTTACTATTAATGCTCTTGTTTATTGAAAAGCTCTTCTTGGAGAGTACCCCCAGTTTATAGGCAAAAGCTACACGGGGGAGCTGGCCGAGGCCCCCAGAACTCTGCTTACCCAGACCCGGTGGCTCCTGTGACCCCCTCCCACCCTCCAGAATCGTAGCTCGCCTACCCAGGACCACTGGTTAATTTTTAGCTAAAGTTCTGGCCTGTGTTCAGAAGATGCCTTACTTATTCTTCCCCCAGCACTGAAGCCTGGGAAAACCCTCTGAGCAACAGGCAGGGCAGCGCCTGCCACACTGCAGCCACAGAGACCCCTAGGGGGGGCCGCTCTCCTCCCCCACCCCTGCTCTCTCCTCTCTGTTATCCGACATTATTCCAATCCAAAAAACAGAAATTTTCTAAACGAAACTTAAACTTCACATTAGAAGTTGACATTCCCTGCTGCTCCTTTCTAAGTACCTTGATTTTTTTCCCAGTGGAAGCAAAGAAAGAGAAAAAGGTGCCGTGATGGAAACGGGCGTGATTGGAGGTTGGGAAGGGTCATGAGGCTTCCTAGTATTGGGCAGTGCTTGGTTTTCTTAAGAATGTGCACAGAATTAACTTCAACCAACAGTAGCACCTGGTGGCCACATCGGCCGATGGAAAATGAGTAGGATTTCGTGAGTTACAAGGAGACAGATGAGAAAATGAAATGATAAGTTTCGTGCGTATCCCACTTCCCTTTTTGAGTGCTTTCTTTTACGTATAAGACCTAACTGGACCCTCACAAAGATCCTATGCGGCAGGATTTGCCCATTTGACAGACTGGAAAACTGATGCCCGGAAAGCGGAGTGCCTTATTGTGGTTGAGTGACAAGACCCAGAGAAGAAGAGAGAAAGCAGAGCCACGCCGGGCTGACATAGTTCGCCCAGTCTGCACCGTGTCGTAGTAAGCACACAGGCCTTGTGGGTGTTCATCCTGGGTGCTGACCTTAAGCCTGGCTCCTTCTCTGCTCTGACCTCCCCCTTGCCTCATTTTTCTTCTGCATTATTTTTTACGTATTTACCTTGCATTGTAGGCACATTTGTAAACTGGCTCAAATCCTCTGTAGAACAAGCTGGATTGTAAATACCCACAGTCCTACACAGGATGTTGTTGTTAATCATTTCATAAGGTCTCCTGTGGAGGAAATATTTACAGATTAGCCAATAGCTTCTTTAGTAACTGTGGACACGCCCTCCTTCCTTAGAGGTAAAGCGAGGGTGCGGGTCTGTAGGTTCCGGGAGGAGCCGGGCGGCTCTGGTGGTCTGAGCATGCTTCTGTTTCCAACCTTGTCAGAGTCACACAGCCCAATTGGAGATAAAGGAAGACCTAAAACTGGTTTTTTTAGTCTAGCCCTAGACTGGTTTGCACTACACCAGTGGTAGTTCCCAGCCTGCCCAGGTGAGCAAAATAGGGAAGCTAAGAGCATCGCCTTCCCCACTGGGATGACCACACTGCATTCGTGTTACAGCATCGAGAAAGAAAGAATTTAAAATTTCAAAGAAATAAAACCCCATATAACTTCTAAAGAGTATTAGACTTACAGGGAAACCTCATTTATTTGGCCACCTCCTCTATCTGGGACAGAGTCAAGAATCTGAGTGGAAAATAAAATAATTTTGAACCAACAGGAGTCCAGAGAATACATGCCCTAACACACATTCCCCCGGGGCCCATGTCATTCGGGGCCTATTTGCTCTTGCTTTATGCACAATTCTAACACATTTAGTTTTCTAGTTTCCAAGCCTACGTGGGGCCGGTTGGCAAATACAGGGTAGAGGACTGCTAATGACAATCCAGTCATGGACCAGCTCTTGCTACATTTGGTGGCTCTAGGAGGGGCACTGGGTGAGGACTGGCATTGTAGGTGAGGGTTTCTCTGGCTTCCTGTCATGCAAACTAATTCAGATCGTGTAAGCAATTCCCATAATGAGACTAGGACTCAAGCATTTCGCAGCGACAGTGTAGCTCAGGGTGTGAGTCGCAGAATCAGAAGACACAGATGCCAGCCAGAGGCACTTGCAGGTAAGACATGAAATGTGGCGGTGAGGGTGAGAAAGGCAGGGTGGAGGACCAGGGCGAGGGCATCCCGGGACAGGGCTCGCTGCAGAACACACGGTGAAAACTGCCTTTGTAATGGAATCCCAAACACAGAAAGTCTTCCTCAAGCCATGCATATTACTTTCAAGATTAAGAAGCACAAAGTTTTATTTTCTAAAATGAAAGGAAATGCCAGATGCAAAAGGACTGTTGAGACAGGAGAGAGAACATTTAAGAATTGAACAGGCCTGAATTTGGAGACTGTCCTGGGAGAAAGGCAGCCGTGGGGTTGGCCTGGCTTCTAGGACGCCATCAAAGGCCACAGTCCCCTGGGGTCCCCCCACTCTTCCTGGTCACAGCTCAGCCTCTGTCCTGTGCCAGAGAATAGCCCCAGGCCCCTGCCCAGCCTGCAGAGAGCTGCTCCCATGCTTGGGTATGTATTACTGAGGCTCACAGGGTCACATCATCTCAGCCTCGCCAGGGCCCAGGATCCCTCCCAGACTGTGTCCTCCTGCCTCGACTGACATCCTCGCTGTTCAGATGGACTCCTGACCTCTGTGCGTGCTGCTTCTCAGGACCCCAGATGACAGGGCCACACGGCCAGACTGTGCCCGGCTCTGACCCCTGCTTGCTTGCTTGGAACAGCGGCTCTGTGCTCAGCTGCCAGAGGCCTCTCAGACTCTGCATCCAGCTTTGGCCTCTGGACTTGACAAGACTTTCAGGGTCCTCCCTTCAGGGTTTTCCAGCCATGACCCTGAGCCACAGACCCTGAGCTACGGCCATGCCCATCTCCCCCTTCCTAACCCTGCCCTTGGAGCTGGCTGTCCCTGCCGCCTCCTGTGCTTCATGCCTTCCAGGCCCTACGGCGTCCAGAGTCAAGGTCAAAACCCTGAGAGGAGAGAGCTAAGAGGGCCGAGTGATTTTAACCAGACGAGTGTGCTCCCGTATTTACTCGAATCTCTCAAGAACATTTTATGAGGCAGTGAGCTTTGTCCTGCAAGACCATAGCCAAATTCCAGAAAGACCTGGGTCATGCCTCTGATTGTATCCTGGAATGAGTGGTTTGGGGGGATGGACTCACATCCCTGTGGCCAGTGGCCAGTGCCCCTTTTGTGTAAGGTTTTTGAAATGGTAGTTGTATATAGGAATCATTCATTAACATCTTGGTGCTGCCTAACATATATAGTACATGCTTCATCCACGTTTTCTGCCTCCCTCCCCTCTCCGTCTCTCCCTTCCTTCCTTTCCTCTCTCCTTCCTTCCTTCCTTTCTTCCTTCCTTTCTTTCCTTTTGACCATGGCAACAAGCTCCCTGGGTCTTTTCCATGCCTCAGTCATCAGGCAGGCCCCGACGAGGAAGCCAGCCCCTGCGTCTCTGTGCCCTGCCTTACCCAGCACGAGGCAGAGAAGCAGAAAGAGGGTGGGTGCAATCCAGCCCACCTGTGCTCACTGGCTGACCTCAGTGGCCAGAAACCTCAGGCCGTTTCTCTAAACCTTGTTGTACCTAAGTACCCCACCTGTAAAATGGGCATGCTGATCCTCACTTTAAAAGCTTGTTATAAGGGTGAAATTAAGAAAGTGACTATTAAGCCTTTTATATATTGTCTGACTTATATTAGATGCTCAATGAATGGGAGGTATTACTATAACTGCTACTACTATTACTCTACTTGTGTGAACAAACAGGCTGGGTAATTTGAAGTGTACACATGATACTATTTCTTTAAAGACAAAGGGAATGGTAGGGTTAAGATATTCAGGGTCCAGCCCTTTTGTGGTAGACAAAGATGGGGTTGATGTGGACCACACAACACCACTGCTCTCAAAGGCTGCATGTCGCCCAGGCACCAGGAGCTCCAGCCGTGGGCCCACCCTGCCTGGCTTCTGGTCCCACTCTTCCACTCGCAGCTGTTTGCTTTGGGGACAGCAGCTTAACATCCCTGGGCCTGCGCCTCCTCCTTGTCCAGTGGAAATTACGCTACTGCCCAAACCAGGGCTGCTGGGAGAAGTCAGCAAGATAATACTTGTGAGGTGCTCAGCACAGGGCCTGGCACCCACCAAGTGCTCCGTGAGGGCTCACTGTGATTGCTTTCAAGTGTGTCCCGTCTTACGCAAGAGATCGCTCTGGAAAAGTTGTGAAACCAAATCCCGTTTTCCCACTAACTGCCTTCGTCACTTCACCGAGACTTTTATCTTTGCCTCTGATCGTCCTTGGAGGGCAGTAACTCTGAACACCTCAGCCCCAGGCCTCCTGCCTCCTCCCAGCTCCACGATCTCCCTCACATGCAGTGGAAAACAAGAAAATGTAGGTACAGGTAGTGATTCTTTGCTGTACCTATTCGCCAAATCTAGATTTGTTTGTTCTACCTATGTATCAATTATCTATCCTCCTGTCCTCTAGCTACCATCGATCTATCAATCATCTACCTTAACAAAGACCACCTATAATTATCTCCTCTCTCCCTACTATGGGTGAAAATATATACACTACAACAAACAGTTTATATTTATAGTTGGTGTCCCACCTTTCACCAGAATTTTTTTTGAACTTTTTGGAGGTCATAAACTTGCGATGGACACTAATGGGCTGTCTCTGCAGAAAAAGGAACATGCTCGCATGCTCATACAGTGTTACGTATGGTTTAGCAGGGGGTTAATGTCCCTTTGAAGCCAGAGCCCAGCTCTCCTGTGTAAACAACCCGTGTCCCGGTAGCAGCACATGGCTGGTTAGGTGTGTGCTGAGATATTGGGAATCCTACGTCTGGCGTGGCAGCTCTTCCCCTCGCCCCATCACCTGGCCCCACCCGCCCTCCCACTGTATCCTCGCTCATGTGCACCCACGCTCTGACCGGGCTGGCAGGCCTTGGTCCCTCCCTTTGGCTGTCACCTCACCTTTGTCCCACTGCTTCCCCCCGCTCAAACACCCTCCCCACCCTCGTGTCTACATGCAGCCCACAGTGCAGCCGTGACTGGTCAGAGGAGGGTTCATGGAGGATACGGGGCTTTAGCAGAGAGAAGAGAAGCCTGGGTTTTAGAGGCAGAAAAGCCATGAAAAGCACTGAAATGGGAGCTCCCAGTGTGGCTGAAGTGAGAGCCGGCAAGAAGGTTGGGACAAAGAGAGAAAAGTGCTCCAGGCTTGATTTTTTCTTCCCGCCTGGTTGGAGATCGAAGAGCTCAACAGTGGTAAAAACGCCTGGCCCGTGAATAAGGACCCCCTGGGTTCTTGTCTGAGCTCTGGCACTGACTGGGCATGTAACTTCGTACAGGTCACAGGTCACTTCAACAATCCAGCCTCAGTTTTCTTCTCTTTAAAGTGAGAGGACTGAAATGCTGGCAGTGCTGTGGTGAGGTGCACACTCTGGAACAGCACAGGTGTCGGCCCAATGGAAAATGCAATTAGCGCCACGTGTTAGGAGCCAAGAAAGTGATCGTGCCCCTTTTCATCCTTCTTCTGAGAATCTAATCTAAGGAAATCATCCAAAATATGAGGGAAGTGTGCGTAAGGATGATCATCCCAACATTAGCTATGTCATGGAAGAAATCCCAAGTGTTCCAGAGTAAAGGAGTGGTTACGTGTGTACGCTGTGTTCACTCGGTGTTGTTTTAGGCAGCGTTTAAAAATGATGGATATGGAGGACATGCCTAAGGTGCAGTCCAGCAGCTGAAAACCTCCTCCTGCTCCCCCACACCCTCAACACACACCTGAAGGACGGAGGGGCCAGTGACCCGCAAAGACAAGCCAACCACTGACCGGTCACGCCCGCTTCTTCCACTGCAGCATGCAGCCCCTAGAGGCTGTGAAAATGCAGATTGGGGGTTCAGGTTCTGATTCAGTGAGCCTGAGATGGGGCCCAGGAATCTGCATGGGAACCATCTGTGCAGGACATTCTGGTGGAGGACCTGAAACCCACGTGCTGAAAATTGCCACCATGCTTCAGTCATGGCACAGCACGGCCCCATGTGGCACACGATCCAGGCTGCCGCCCTCTTCTCTTCATCAGTGAAATGTAAAGCCTTTATTTACCAAGGACTTCGAAACTCCATTTGTCCTAGAACTCGCTGCTAGGTAATCCTGCTAACTATGCCAGACAGAGGGCTGCTTATTCTCTGCTTGCAGATGCCCCCAGACAGCACCCACAGCCTTAAACAAGGGCCTCGCCAGGCGTTTTGTTCCCGTTATGATTAACAGATCCCACCTCTGCCTCGTTTTGGTTTCTCCTATTGCAGTTGAAGTCCACAGATATTCTGAGCCACCTTATGCAGTTCTCCAGAATTAAAAGTGACTTTTCGAGGTGGTACATGTGACCTGAGTTTAGATCCTGCCTCTGAGCTGCCGTTCTGTAAAAAGACAGTAATAATATACTGACTTCATAGGATTGTCGTTGAGGATTAAAGAAAACATTGCATGCAACGCTCTTAGCATAATACTTGCTGCTCTGACGATTGTTTTCCTGTCCTTGGGGGTGAATACTGGGTTTGGCTTTTTTTTTTTTTTTTTTTTTTTTGATGTGGTCCTTGCAGGAGACCAAATCCACTGTTTTGATTTATGTAGTAGCCATTTAACTCGGCTCGATCCTCCTGTCCATCCTACAAGCCTAACCTTGGCCTGTGGGAAATGGCCAGCTTCAATTAGAAGGTCCCTGTCTCGCTACCTCGCAGAGTGATGAAGGTCATTGTGCTAACCCACGACCCTGGCTGATGTGTCTCGCTCTGGAGAAAGGCTGTGGGTGTCTCAGCCATACTCAGTATCCCCTGGCATGCTGACCAGTGGCACACTGACCAGCCCTAGGGGCAGGCCAACCTCTGCCTGAGTACATTGGAGCCAGCCACAGCAGGAGCTTTTCTGGAGGGTTCTTGAAACAACAGGGAAACTGCTGTGCACACCCCTTCCCCATCTGGCAGTAACCACCAGCCCAGCTCCTCGTCCTTCCACTCGCTGTGCCTCCTCGCACACCACATGCATGAGCACGCATGCACATATACGTGTGCACGAGCATGCATGCACACACACACGTGCACACAGGGCTGCCCTCATCTTCCTGTCCCTGTCACTACCTGTCTCCTCCTGGCCAACACTTGCGAAAGGAAGAGTGAGTACTGACAAAATGTGCACAACGGCAGGATCCAGTCTAGTTTACAGGTAGATGACGAAACCTCACAGCCAATGAGCAGGACCGGAATCTGATAACTCACAAGGGTGTGCTATAGTTTTCTGTTGAAAAATAAACTTTCTCTCTGCAGCCACCTCCTTTTTTAGATCAAAGGTAAAGTAAGATTATTCTTATTAACAAAACGTCTGGTCTTATTAGATTTGGTCAAATTATTTACATAAGGGCAACAAAATTGGTTATTGACCACACAGGCCTTTTTAAGTTTGCTTTGCTGGAACTTTTCCTAAGGAATCTCAGATTGCACCTTTAAAATCCTCTTAGGCTAGGAAGCCAAGCCAAGAACTCATCATCAGATTTTGCCTACAGAACCTATAGATTTGGATGAATCCTTTCTTCTTTAAGTCCCCAGAATACCCAAAGGCTCCTCGGCCTGCCAGGAAGTGACCTTCTTTTCTTATCTGGGAGGCTAGGACATTGTCAGCCAGGTAGTAGGCTGGTTTTCCCAGGAGGACTTTGTGAGCACTGACTCCAGAAAGTCAACTTTAGGTCCTTAAGACTGTCTGGTCATATTGGATGCACCATTCTCCCAAATATGATATTCCAGTCAAAGCCTTGGTCCTATAACCAATGTTTCCAATGATGTCCTATTTCAAAGAGGACAGATTCTTACTGAACTCGTGCAGATGATTATATTGCCATGAAGATGAGAGTATTCAACAAGAGTTTCCAAAATCTTGTAAAAAAGGTAAATGTTTCATTTCTTTTTACAGAAGTCTGATCTGTTAATTTGTTGTGAGTTACAGATAGCTTAGGGAAAAAGGAAAAGGGATTCCCTCTAAAGCTGGCAATACTATTCCAAACAAAAACTACCATTATCCTTCCTGGGTTTCTTCAGAACCATGTAATTAATTCTTGTTCTGCTTGGTCTTGGGATAGCGGTTTTATGAACCCATCAGCTTCTCCACTAGAGGTCTAGAAATCCTGATTCAGTTCAGTGATATGGTCTCAAAGGTATTAATATTTAACCAAGTCCACAGAAGCCCGTATCCCAGAGAACCTGGCCTGGTCCTCTCCAAGGATCTCTGAGACGTCCCTTTTTGTTGAAGACAAAGTACTCTGGCCTGTAGCTGGTGGCAGACACATTCAGAGAAGAATCAGAGTAAAACAACTGTCAGTAAAGCCAAGAGACTTAAAATGGCCATGGCTAAAGATCTGATGAGAGTTCATTTGACAAGGAAATTTGCTTACTTCTGTGGCACCCATGTTTTAAAACAATAACTAAAATTATGACCGATAATATTACAGCAGGACACATCTGGAACAGCAAGGTACTGACAAATTTCTAGAAACTTTCTACAGTTTCTGAAATATTTATACTAATAGCATTTACCCATACAAGGGTCACATGCAATATATATACAAATGTATATGTGCTTATATACGTATACCCATACAAATATAACATAGGGAAGATTACATATCTCTTATTTGACAATACTTTTCATGCAATTCAACACATCAAATAAACGTAATTGTTTTCAACATCTCTTTTTACAAGGTGAAAGAAAAATTTTTTGAGATTGTTTTGCAGGGGCCCTCTGGGAAATCTTAAGGTCAATTTGAGATCAAGATTTGATTTAGAATTTGAAGTAGACAATTGTCTGTTACATACCAGGATTCTGTGGCAGATTAGCAAATTTTATGAACATACCATCTTACATTTTTATAGGTATGTGCTATTTTGTAGTATAGTTCTCATTGTGGTAAAAAAAACATGTTTATTAACCTGCATAAATATATATAGCTTTTCTGTACTGTATAAAAATAAGAAGCCAAAATATACAAGCTTAAACTTATCCTTAGTAATTAACATTTCAGTATTTTATTTTATTTAGAAATGATCTAGAAATGAATATCTATTGCTTAATTTAATTTAGCATAGGTCTAAGGTTGCAAGTTACTGAAAAGATTTTGGAAACTATTTTTAGTTTTTATATTATAAAACATAAGTGTTATTGAAAGATCCATTTATAAAACTTAGCCCACTTACATTAACTTAATACACATGTTCTTAACAATTACACTTGGATTGTTCATAAAAATTTCAAAAGACATTAAACAAAGCTAACCATAATCTCAAGTTATTTCTCTGTTTACTATTTTTATAACACACGCATGTTAGGCAGGTAACCTAGAAAAATCACAAAAGCACAAAACCTAGAAAAAAGTTAAATACAAAATATACGTTAGTGTTATTATGCTTAATACTAATAACTAAGAAGACATAGCTGGTTTTATGAAACAAACAATATTAAACTATTTTTTTTTTTGCCAAAGATTTACCTAAATTACATGAACTTGAAAAGCATTTGGATGAGTTTCTATATTTCTCATAGTTTTAGGATTATTTAATTTGTCTAAGCTAATTTGAATAGAACTCTCTTAAAAGATTTTATAAATTAAATTTGTAATACTATCTGGGGGTAGAAACATGTCACATATACATAGCATACATACATGCATACGTAAACATACAGATAGACACAAATAGAGACCTTATAGCTTTCATTCTAAAATTTTAGCCATGAGTTATATAAATGAAGTAATACAAAACTCACTTGTGTATATGTGTGTGTGTGTATAATCCTTGCCTCACTTCCTATTTTAATCTGAATCGCCTTTCTGTTAACGTTACCTGCTCAATATGAAAGCTAAAGCTTTTTACCAATATTTGGGGAGGAGGTTTTTAGGACTTTCTTTTACCCTAATGTGTAGTTGCTTTGGGGAGTCCCTGAGTCCCTCGAGCCCCTCAATGGGGTCACAAGTTCAGATGACTGTAGGGAGTTGAGGGTCTGGAGTGGGAAGAGAAAAGTCTGGCAATGGTGGGCAGAGAGAGGGAGGAGGGGGTTGAGTGGATCGAGGGGAGGAGAGAAGGATTCAGGGGAGCTTAAGGGAAGATTGAAGGTGGAAAAAGGAGGAAGAAGGAACAGAAGCGACGGTCAGGGACAGGCCTTCGAGGAGCCAGTTTGGGGAAGTCATTGAAGTTCCAGGTTATCCCTACCCAGTAAAATCATGCCAACTAGAGAGGAAGCAGACAGAATTCCTGCCACAGGTGCGGGACATGTGGTCAGCAGAGCTTCCAGAAGAGGGATCTCAGGTAACCGAGAAGCTCCCATGTTCTTAACTAATGATACCTCCCAAACAAAGGAGCCCAGGACTCTACCCCAGCCTCTGCCTGGAACTTTGACCTGGCTTCTAGAGTAGAAGCCTCATAAAAGAACCAGGAATGTCCTGCTTGAGGGCCAGGAAGTAAGTCTGCTCCCTGGCCCTTGAGCCAGTAAGACTTCCATCCGGGAAGATTTTTGCTCCAACAGGTACCTTTCAATCAAAGAAATCTGGGACTCTAACCCAGCATCAGAGGAAATCTTGAGAATCACACTGTGACCTCACCACACGGCAGGGAACTACCGACTGGAGCACTGGGTTGGATCAGGAGTGGGACACACCCAATGGACTCAGGGAACTACCGTCTGGAGCACTGGGTTGGATCAGGAGTGGGACGCACCCATGGACTCCTGATCGCTCCATCAGGAGTGAGGACAAAGGCTTCAAAAGCGCACACTTGGAGTCCTGAGTGAGAGGTTGGGGGTCCAGTGATAAATGTGATTCTGTTCAAGTGGAGGCACCCCGACTATTGAAGAAAAAATTATTCATGTGGTTGTTAAGATGGTAAAGAAGACTGTATTCAGGACTATCGCAATAGGGGCATTCCCACTTGTCCTTGTTGTATTTGGAGTGGAGCCCAATTGCAATGGGGGAGACACGACGAGTTCCACTCCAAATACAACAAGGACAAGTAGGGATTTTTAGCCCAGGGGAAGGGTGCTGGTTGGGAGGGGGCGTTGGTCAGTGGATGGAAAATTACTAAGAGGAGACATTCAAGATAGGGAGCTTCTTGCCCAAGGCAGGCCAGCAGGCCAGGGCGATTAGCCATCAAGGGTAGGGGATTCTCCCTAAACTGACTTAGCAGCATTCTTGTTACAACTTGGCCAGGCAGGCCTCAGACAAGGCCCAAGGTCAAGGGCTAAGGAAAGGGCATTCAGAGGAGCCTGTCTAAAGCGTGGACAAGGAGAGAATCTTTGTCAGCACCCAGAGAATATTTGTTATGCCAAAGAGTCCCAATTACCTGGCTGGGTAATGGGGCCCTCACAGATTCCTGGGGACCAGGAGGGACAAGTAAATACGTTCACCATGTTTACCCGAGGGAACATGAGGTCAGGGCCAGAGTTTGCAGCTTGTGTAGCCAGCCCTCAGCTCCCCAGGCTGCCTAGACCCACAGGCATCCTATCTTGCACACGGTAAATGCTCATGTAATAGTAGGTGAATTAGTTGTTTGTCCTAGGGTGAGGTTCCTAGTTCATTTGTTCTTAGTTTTCTGTGTGTAAATGCTCTGTTTTTTTAAAAAGATGTGTCTTTAGAAGCAAGAGTTAAATCCGTCCCCTGCTTTGGAAGTACGGGCAGGTGCGTGGAGGAGGCACAGCAGCGAGGGGAGCTCCTGGCAGGTGGCCTGTGTCCACTGCGGCAGCTGCAGTGTGACCGCAGGCAAGTCACCTCCCGCCTCAACCCCATTTCCTGCCTGTATATGGGAGCTACAGTCCTGCTCTCCCGGCCCCTCCGGGTGGGGATCACATGAGGCAGAGAGGCTGCTAGAGACAGACAAAGCGCTTTACCTAAGGAAGGGGCTGAGAGATGGGGGATTCGGACTCACCCACCTGAATTCGTGGTAGATGTTTATCTGTTCGTTGTCTTTCCCCTACTAGAAGGTCAGCTCCCTGAAGGTGGAGACCACGTGGATTGTTCCCCACTTTATGGCAAAGCCTAGAGTGGTGTGGGGCACAGAACAGGTAGTGCGTACCTGTGGAAGGAAGGAAAGGTGGGCCGCAAGAGCAGGGACAGTGGAAGGGAGGGAGGCAAGGTGGGAGGGGTACAGGAAGGAGGGAGAGAGGGGAGGAATCGGGGGAGGGAGAAAGGGAGAAAAGGAAGAAGGAAAGAAAAAGGGAGAGAGAGAGGGAGGCAGGAAGGAGGGATCTGCTTCCCCTAGCTACTAGTGCCACCTCCTTTCCCGCCACTGCCCCACCTTGGCCAGGTCTGACCAAGCCCTCTTCCTCCCCGCAGATCCCAGCCCGTTTCCATGGTGATGGGCCCAGCCACCCCCCCCCCACACACACACCCCTGCCCCCCAGCCAGGCTTAGCTAAAGCTTCTTCCTGGCACCCTCCCCTCCTCCTGCGGGTGCCTGACTGTGTCACCTGATACAATCTGGGAGGAGGGTGAGGCCCTGGCAGCCCTGGGCCTCCTCGGGCTGTGAGCGGGAGGGCTGGGACCCTGCTCGCCTGCCCAGCCTGCTGTGCAACCTGCCAGGCTCACAGCCCTTCCCTGTGCCCCGGCCCAGAGGGTACTTTCCCCTCACTTTCCCTAGCAAGAACAACCCAGCACCCTGTGCTTAGCCTGCACCTCCCCTTGGAGGCTCCCCAGGGCCCCAGACAAGCACCGGCTGGTCTCCCAGCACAACTGAGAAGTGGGAGGAAGGCTCGGCAGGCACCCGGCCCTCCCCTCTGGGGCCACAGCACCTCGCTGTCACCCTCCAGCTCCCACAGGACAGGGCAGCCAAAGGCCAGGCAGCCACAGGACTCCGCTCCTCTGGATCGCCATGATGCACTTGAAGAAGCAGAGGAGTTTGATGGAGTTTGGCAAACTGCCAGTGGGTTCCAAACAGCTGGGTCTGCCCCCCTGAAACAAAGTGGCAGAAGTGCACGTAGCCTTGGCAACTAAAGATTCAGATAAACTTGGTGACCATATAAAGGGCTGTTAAAGTGTAGCTTAGATTCAATTTGTGGCTCCCTCTCTGTTGTTGATGCTAAACAGCAATGAATTGTTATTTCAAATTGGCATTTAATACGTTTCAATGAAATCTGATCTGTGGATCAAAGTGATAGAGCCATGCGATTACATTCAAGTCCGTTGGCACTTGTAATGCAAACAGCCGACTCCAGCATGGTGAGGTCTTGGCCTGTCCACAGACAGGAAGCTAGAGGGGCCACAAAGGAAGAGATGGGTGTGCCCCTCCTCCCTTGAGGAGCCTCTGCTGGAAGTGCCACCACCTTCCTGTTGCCCTGGCTGGTTGAGTTTTCTCTCAGTTTCCCTCAAAATTTAATTAAACATTTTTTGAGCACCTAAGAAGCGCAAGGTGGGATGTCAGGCGGAGCCTGTGTTAAATGCAGTGTGGACTGTTGACTCCAGTGGAGGTTGGGGGGCAGAGACAGCGGGACACACATACACTGAGGCCACTGCCCACTGCCACGATGCCATAAATATTAGCCTACCCAGTGTGGGGAGATGGTGGGTGATTTCTGTTTCACAGATTTTCTCTAAATGGAAGCATTTCATCAAGACCCTGTCCAGTCCTTCTTCCCCCAGATCTAGGGTTCTCTCAGTCAACATCTGTTCCCCAGATCTCTGCCCAGGGCCAACCTCGTACCAGGCACAACACAGGGGAAAAGATGCACAGGGTCCTTGTCCTCGAGCAGCCTCCACTCTAGCCGGAGGGACCGTCGAACAGTAAAATCGATGCAAGCACGAGTGCTTTGCTCAAGGGTCTCCAATAAATGGGGGTGGGGGGGCGCTAATTTATCTGTGTGGTCAGGAAAGGCCGCTCTGAGGAGGTGACGTTTCTGCAAGACCTGAGGTGGGAGCGGGAGGGGATTTCAGGCTGAGGCACCCACGGAAGCCAAGTCCCACAGCAGGAAGGAAAAGGAACTCGGGGTGTCTGCCTAGGACTGCAGTGGGGGGGAGAGGCGGGAGTCTGAAGCTTCTCATGGGCTGCGGTGCACAGTCTGAAGTGCACCGTCAGTGCCCTGCGACAGGCCCTGATGCCTGTTTTAAGGGGATGGCTTGGGCAGCGCGTGGCCCTGGGCCGAAGGAGCAGGGAGCCCACCAGGAGAGGTGCCTGCAGAAGTCGAGGTGAGAGGGGACGGCGGCTCGGCTAGGACAGTGGTGGCGGAGGTGGCAGGAAGAGGACAGATCTATTTTGGAGACAGACTTGCTGATGGATGGTTTGGCCGGGGGCGGCGGTGGGGGCAGGAAGGAGAGGGAGGCAGCAAGGGTGATGCCGAGTTTCCGGCTTGAGTAACCTTCCCTGTGCTCTGTGCCTTCTCTAGGGACACTCGCCCCAGCACTTTACCAAACCCAGCCTCCGCCTCGGCCTCCTCCTGGCTAACGATTCCCTGTCGGGTTCAGGAAGCGCCAGCACCCTGCCTGTTCAGCAGGGGGATAAACTGAGGCATACATTGGCAAAGCCGACTGCCCCTTAGGGAGTCAACTCTGTGACTAGACAAAGAGCCAGAGCTCGGATCCTGGGGCAGCCTTTGGGCACCAGAGTCATAAAGCCAAGGTGTGCCGTCCAGTGTTGTGACGTCTCTGAGCCCCAGTTTCCTCATGAGGAAGATGGGGAAAATAAGGTCTGGTAGCAAGCACGAAATGAGAGGAGTAGGCCCCAACAGATGTTAGTGTTACTCCTTCGAGATCACAGAGCTCATCTGTGTGCCCACCTCTTTATGCACATGTGTGCAGACGCTGCTTATCTGTGTGCTCCTGGGCACAGAAGCTGTCTGCGTGGCCACAGCTCAGCCAGTGCCCAGGCCCTGCTGGAGTTTCAGGTTAAGACAGTAGCACGCGTGCTCCTAGCGCTTCTGTTTCGCCTTCTGAGCCTGCTTGGTGGTGGAGCAGGAGTTTTCGTCCTCACAGGAACACCAGTGAGCAGTTGGGTTTGGAGCCAGCTGTGAGAGTCGGGGTCCTCTGAAGCCAGCCTGCTTCCAAGCCAGGCAGGAGCCAGGGGTGGGGGCTGAGATGGGGGAGGGTCAGAGGGAGGGAGCCAAGGAGGAGGAGGAGGGTGAGTAAGAGGGAGGGGGCCAAAGCAGGCCTAGGAAGGAAACAGCCACAATCAGAGGTCTGGAGTCTCGCCACCCAGGGCCCCTTCTGCCAGTGGCTTTGGGAGCCTCCCTTGTCCCCCGCCTCCCTACCCCACCCCTCTGAGACTCCTTTATGTTCCTGTTCCCAGGAGGCAGCTGGCACTGGAGAGAGGCTGGAGGGGCAGGGGGGCGGGTCCCCACTTTGTGCCCAGAGCCATTCCGAAGGGCGTGTCCCAGCAGGGCACACACACAGTGATTAAGGGGGAGGGAGGAGTGACATTCACTGTCCACTGCAGGACCCAGCCGGTGGGCTGGACAGCAGCCAGCTCTCCCCAGGCTCTTGGCTGCAATATCATTGGCCCTGGCACCACCCACTGGCCTACTCAGACACTCCTTCGAGTCCAGGGGCTAGAGCCCTGCTAGGAGGGGCCGTCTGGGGGCAGGCTGGGCTGGGCACCTCAACTCTGCCCACCCCTCTCTGCAGCCTCCCTCCCACATCCTGCTTCAGCTGTGTTTGAAAAGGCCTCCAGTCCTCCCTCCCCTCCAAAGCAGGCCCTGCCCTGCACTCTCTCCTTTCAGCCAGAAGCTGGCTCTACCCCGTGGAGCCCCTACCGGACAGACGGACAGACAGACAGACGGACATTTTACCCACCAGAAGAACCCTCTGAGCCAGGCCAGCTGCCCGCTTTCCCAGGGACTCCTCCTCCTGCCTCTACTCCCCCACCCCAACATGCCCTCCTCTCTTGCTCATTGCAGCACAAACTTCCAGGCCTGCCCGGCCCACCTCCTCCTGCCACGCGAGCCTCCTTTGCTAACTGCACTGCGGACATCACACTCTGTGCCTTAGGGGCCCCGCGCAATGCTGGATGCACCTTGCCCCATTGTCCGGTCCGCCTGTGCCTTATCTCCCCAAAAGATGAGAGGCTCTGAGGCTGGCACCTCACTGCACCCACCCACCCCACCTCCACCCACACCGTTGAGGCAAACCCTTTATGGGCACACAACAAACACTTCTGGATTGATACTGATTCCATTCAAGTCTTGTGTTGGCACCTTTGCCTGCCCAGGTCTGGGAGTGGAGCATGCAGTTATGCTTGGTCAGATATTTAATTAGTGATTTTGTGGACAAAGCGATTTGACTTTTCGTTCTTTGGCTTGGGTGTTCCGGGAGTACGTAGTTTTTGATAAAAAGTTAGGGAGTCATCCAATCTTGGCAACTGTCCACCTGCTCTGATGCAGCAGCCCCCTTCTTCCCTTCCCCGCCTGATTCCCTGGTCTAGCATCCCCTCCCACCACACCTGGCTACCTCTCTCTCCCGCCATGCCGCCTGCCACAGCCCGGAGGGTCTGACACTCATTCCAGTCCCTTGTGGAAACTCCTGCTCCCATACCTGCTGAGGGTATTTACCGTTTTAGAGGGAACCACAGGGAGAGACCCTTCCTGCCTTCCTGAAGCAATTTTGCCTGCCTGCCAGGGGCAGACCCCCTGCAGAGCATGCCCCAAGAAGGAATGATCACTAACACTGATTTTTTTGGGGGGGTAGCAGGGGGCCTGTTGGAGGAGATATTTTAGTCTGAATGGTCTTTCTGGGGCTCTGCAAATCACAGCCCCATCCCTGGGTCTTCATGGACGATGTACTTTGGGGTTTACTCTGGGCTTCGGGATGCTGGAGGCTGGTGGCCTGCCCCTGGTAGGGGGGCACAGGCTTGGAAGGACTGTGTTTTGTGCTCGTTCTCCATGGCACAAGGGCAGCTAGTCCACAGGAGAGGCTCACTTTGCTGCCTCCCCTCCCATTTCTGAGAACAGCCAGCAGGGGAACCAAGGAGTTAATGGTAATTTCTCCCAGGTGACCAGATGGTTCCAGGGGAAGAGAGGCCTGGCAGTAGCCAGCCGCCAGAGCCTCCCAGGTGGCAGTTTTCAAAAAGGGTGTGGTGTGTGATTTGAGGGAAGGGCCTGGGAGAGGGTGCATGGCCCCACCTCTCTGTGATCGGTGGCCGGCCCACCCCAAATGTGGACTGCTGGAATCTCTGGTTGGCACTTCTGAGTCAGCCTGTGTGATCGGGGTGTTCGTGGAGGGGAAGGGGTATCAGTGGGTGCCCCCACCTCAGGCCTCAGAGCCCACCTGGGCCAGGTCCTGCTGGGCAACCCATGGAGGCTGGAGCTGCAGTTCTGGGCTTCCTTCTTGCTTTCCCTCCTTTTTCATCACTGCAAGGATCGCTGTGCAGTGTGTGACTTAGTTAAGCCACACTCATGACCCTTTAGGGAGAAAACATACGAGTCTAGCAATTTTATTGGGCCCAGATTTCAGGCAATGGAAATAAAATTGCCCCTAAAAAGACAGACATGCAGAATTGAATAAAACAATAATAATAAAAAGCCTTCCTTGCTTTGAGATACGTGGTGAAATACTGGAGCATTTTGTGAAATAGAGAAAGAGGAAAAAATAAACTGAGAAACCCGAGAGGAAAGAGGGGAAAAGGAAAACTCCACCGCCCTTGCTTTCATTTCTGCTTTAGCTTTTCCAAAGAGCTTGATCTGCGTGTTATAAAGTGAAGCATAAAGCGCGACTAGTGAAATTGGTCCTTGCCCCGCGCTTAGCAGTACAGGTGGACCGAAGGGGCTGTCTGCCAAATACTTCTGGTTGGAGGGAGGGGTGGGAGTGCTCGTTCGAAACCACTCCTGGAATGGCTTAACTCGCCCAGCACGAATCAATGACAACCTCCCGCCGGCTGCGGCAGGCTCCCCGGAGCAGCGCTGCCGCGTGGATTCCCAGCCCGGGACCCTGGCGGCGCTCAGGACACGGCCCGGGCACGAGCGCGGCGTCCCCCGGGCGGCCAGGTGGGTCTGCGGCGACCTCGGCCGGGAGCGGGGCAGCGATCGCGGCCCCGGGGAGCCCGGCTGCCGGCCGCGCGGAGGGGGTGGGGAGGAAGCCATTCCGGGCAGCTAGGAGAGCTCCGCGGACGCCCCCTCCCCGGACACCACGAGCATTCTCGCTCTGCGCCACGGGGACCCGGTGGCCGGGGTGGCGCCGCGGGGGCCGCGGGACAGCTCCGGCCAGCGCTCGCAGCCGTGGGTGGCGGCGTCCGCCAGGCACTTCCACCCCCGCCTCGCTGGAGCTCCAGCGGGGCGCGGGGCGCGCACCTCCCGCGAAATGCGAGGGAGAATCTGGAACTGTGCGGAAAGCAACTCTCGTCGCTGCCCCGTCGCCGGCGGGCTCTTTTTGGGCGAGGGGGCAGCGAAAAGAATGTTAAGGGAACTCCGAAAGGTAGCTGCGGATATACGTTGGTAGTTTACCCTGTCTCTCCCCAAGAAGCTCGGTCCTCTCGAATGTCAGATGCAAAACTTGGAGAGGGGGCAAACGAAACCCATGGCAGCTTGGCAGAAGTCGAGGTCCCGCGACATGGGCAGGAATTAAAGGGGGCATCGGCAGAAGTCTGGCTAGGCGCGCCGGAGGGAGTCCCGTCGGGTCCCCGAGTTCGAATCGTGGGTTCAGCCGGGTGGGTGGGGACCCTTCCCTGGGCGCCAACCTGGGGGTGGGTGGGCGAGGAGCGCTCCCACCCGGGCGGGCGAGTCGAGCTGTGGGCTCTCGGCCCGGCGCGGGTGGGGCAGGAGAACCGGCCGGTGCGCCCCCAGCCCCGTGGGCGCCCAGGCCCGCGTCACCCTCCGGAGCGCCTGGGTCCCTGTAGGCGGGCGCAGCGGCTGCGGGGCTGGCCTGGGAAGGACTCTGGAAAGAAATGCTGTCCCCCACCCCCGCCTGCCCTGCCTGGAGTGCCCGGTGCACTGTTCCTCCTGCCGCGTGGTGAGGGCTTCCAGCGTCGGACTCTGTTCTGTCCGTTCCTGGCTTCTGTTGTCCTGGCTGCGGCTGCGAGGCCGGTGGGTGAGCAGGGGGCAGCTGCCCTCTTTCTTTTCACAGCTGGTACCGGCTCTGGGCAGCAGGAAGCCCCATTCCCGCGGTTCACTGGCCTGCTGGTGGCAGACCACTTCCAATCCCCCTAAATGCGGAATTTTGAAAATGTAAAGGAAGTGATGGAAACAATAAGGCCGTTTTCTCCAGATTAGATAGATAGAAGAGTTTTAAGAAGGGGGAGCAGGACCTGGAGTGGAGATGGTAAAAGCCCCGCCAAGTTCGAGTTTCAGCTCCACTCCTCCTTCTCCCTGCCTTAGGCTCAGGAACCACCTCTGGATGAATCTCCAGGAAAAGAAAGTAGCCTGGTGCCACCCCTTCCGCTTAAGGCATAACCTGGGCTGAACAGAAAAAGAAACCCACCCTCCCAAAAAAGACTCGTATTAGGTCAGCCTGTGTTCCAGCTCTCTCTGGGCACGCTGTTTGGTGCTGGGTCTTAAGCTCTCCCAAACTACCACTGCAAGGACCATCCATGGCCAGGGGCCACCACCATCCTCCTCTTCCCCATTTTACAGGTGAGGGACTGAGACCCAGAGGTGAGATGAGTTCCCCAAGATCAGCAGGTGGGCATTGTCAGAGTCCAGGGTTCCTTACACAGAACCATGGGGCACCAGCACCATAACAGTCCTGTGGCCCTCAGCTTGTGTTCCAGAACTTTGTGAAATTGGAAGATTCGGATCCCACTGAACACCTTCTGAGCCCTGCTGGGAGATGCACGCAGGCCGGGAGCTTGAACCACCCGGGGGCATCCAGCACAGATAGATGAGACTTGCATAGCAATAAATGAAGCCAAGGGAGTGAGTGGGAGGTCCCCTTAACAGGCAACTGAGAGAGCTGCTTTGGGATCTTAGAAAAGGTACTTTGACAGCCAGAGAGTTCAAGAAAGCCTTCAAAAAGGAGGTGGCATTGGGGCAGGAACTTGAAGGAGGAAGACCTAAAGGGCAGAGGCCTGAAAGCTGCAGAACATGGAGCTTGTCCTTCTGTATTAGTGCTGGGAGGTAACCCAGAGAGGGGAAGAGTGGGGAGGAAAGGGGTGGGACATTTAAAGACCACCTACTATGTGCCAGACATGGCTTGGTATACATGATCTCCTCTAGCCCACCTAACACGGTCAGATATGAATCATTAGCCCCACTTTGCAGATAAGGAAACTGAGGTTCATTAAGTACACTGTCCAGATGGTGACAGATGCTTCACAGTTACCCATTATACCCCACATGGTTTAGAATCTTACACTTTAGTTGGGGAGACAGGAATCACCCGGGTATAATTATAGCACAAGAGAAAATAGTATGTGAGTGTTACAGACAGCATTAATTTTTTTGAACCTCTGTTTCTTTTCATTCAATCAATCAATCAATCAATCATTTATTTATTCAATGACTATTGTACCGTTTACTGTGTGCTTCCGGGCACCATGCTAGGTGCTGGGCACACATCAGTGAGTGAGATGAGACCTGGTCCCTGGCCTCTGTCAATGGGAATAGTAATAATAGCAATAGTAATAGTACAACCCTCGATGGGTATTGGGTGGACGAGATGAGACAGGGCCTAGGAACTGCCACAGAAGCATTGCTATCGAGAAGCAGTGGCAGAAGGCCTGGGTGAGGACGGGTGGAAGAAGAAAGGAGAGGAAGGAGCAAAAAGGTGGAACGACTTGCTGTCCCCATGCTGCAGTCACCAGGACTTGTCCCTGGCTCAAGAGGACATTGTGGCATGCACATAGCATGATCAGCCTCTGCCCCAAGGGCCCAGGAAGGCGTTTGAGCCCCTGTTGTTCAGATTATTGGTTTAAGGTTTACAATTGTGGGTTCCAAAATGAGCCTATAGTTTTGGCGCAGGCCAGCTGGAGATGACAAGAAGAGACCTGTGCAGTCTCCGAGGAGGACTGGCCCCTTTCTGGATTAGTGCCAGCCAGGCTGAGAACTGCCCCAGTGCGTCACCATCCTGATGCATCGGCCAAGTTCCTCAGTGGCCAGGATGGCATTTTCACCAGGCTCAAGCCACTGGGGAGGGTAACTTGTCCACAGTCACAGGACTTGTTGGTAGCAAAGCCAGGTCTCTTGACTGTCCACAGTTCTCAGAGCAGCTCACACCGGCCTGCCAGAGTGGTTTCAGGGCTCAATTGAAAAGACCCTACATCGTATCTCCACTTACAATGCCGTTTCCCGAGATGTCTGTCCTTCTCCGTTTCAGCTGACCGGACATATCTGTCCTAATAGAATGATGTCGGATGGATGTTTGAGTCAGAGTAGCCATAAATATTCCAGGGCGTTTGGCCTGTTAACTCTCCTTCCATCTTGAATGGTGTAATAGATATAAGATAACTACCTCTAAAATTAACTACCACTTTTGTGAGGAAGGTGAACTGATAAATCTTGCCTCAAAGCTATTACCCATCTGAGTGATGCTCTGGGACCTTCCTTCTCCACAATTGACACCAACTCTTATTAGGATAGTTTTGTCTTCTTTCTTCTCCTTTTTCTTGAAAAAAAAAAAAAAAAATCTTGGGTTTGAAGTCCCAAGATCCTGTTGCCTTCTATTTTGGTGTGGTGCTGCCAGAATAGAGGCATTTTCCTGCTAATATTGAGATTATCAGCTGGGTAAGGGCGGCGAGCACCCGGCTGGCTGTCCCAGTGTTTGCAGCAATTACACAGGTGTAAATTGCGTGGGGATGTTTGTTTGCTCAGCCTTTGCTCAGCCGGGCAGCCCTACAGGTTGGGCCGGGGAGAGAGCTGTTCAGTTTATTTTCCTTTGGCTGGGAACTGCGGAGATGAATAGAGGGAGGGGAATCGGGTTGAGAGATTGTTGCCAAGAGCAATTTGGAGTCTCCTTCATATTAGTCAGAGATGGTGTTTTTCCTTTCTGAAGCCACCGGCTTCATAGTAAGCTCCATGAAGGATTTTTTTTCTATCTTTTGTGTGTGTGCTTGCTAATTTTTGTTTTGATATTTAACTTGCTGGACTTTTCATGACTTAGCAAAAAAAAAAAAAAATAGCTTGGGGAATGGGGCGATGAAACGGGCCCTTTATTTCATACATTGTTCATGTCATTGCTTAATAAATTTGAATAGTGATAGACCCGGCGTTACCATGATGGAGTGAAATGAGGGATTCCTTTGAAGGGAGAGTTTGTCTTCAATGGATGACTTTCAACATTGGAGCATAATTTCACTTTTCCCCTGCACATCTTGATCCTGTGTTTAGATAAGAGGAAGACTTGCTCTCTTTTGTCGTATTACCTTTTGCTCCATTTGGAAGGTCCCCTCCATCTGGGCCTTGCTTGGAAGGAGATGAGCCAGAGTGGGCCTCCTTCCATCCCATCCTCACCCACGCACACCCCTCCACCAAGCAGGAGGCCAGCTAGTAAAAAGGCAGCTTCCTCCTGCTTCCCTGCAGGGTGAGAGCTGCTCCGCGGTGGCGGGTGTGTGTGCGTGCGTGCGTGTGTGTGTGTGTGTGTGTGTGTGTGTGTAGCACGGAACAGGGGAGCTTGCATGACCACAGGCTGCCCCTCCTAGGGCAGGAACCCTGGAGCAGGCTGTAATTCATCAGTCAATAACTGAGTCCATCCACTGAACAAATTGAGTGGAGTAACTTCGAGACTCCAAACTTGAAAAATTGCCTAATAATATGGTACACGATCTATGTCAGCTTTTTCAAATTAGATACAAACCAGATGCAAATGTACACGTGACCCTCCCAAATGATATCATGTAACTGGACTTGGCCTTCTGGAAAATCTGCACTGCCTACACACATGGCATTGCATGCATACACACAGGGCTCTAGCTTTTTCGGCTATGGGTTCTGTTAAGTTGTTTCTGGAGATAACAGGTTGGCCCGTTGGTCTTTGTGCAGCTGCTGGGAGGGGTCCTTGGAGAGGTGACGGTGGTCCCTCCTGTTGACACCTGCCTTGCTTAAGCCCCAGGCAGGTCTAGCAGAGACTGCCTCTATTAAGCAGAAACTAAATAACAGGAACTTTTCTAAGGGTTGTTTGGTTTTTATTTTTCTTAATCACAGATTTATTGGGATGTAAGTCACATACCATATAATTCACCCATTTAAGTCAGTGGTTTTTAGTATTATATATTTACAGGATTGAGCAAACATCGCCGTAATTAATTTTATTCTTATAACACCAAAAAGAAACCCTGTACCCGTTAGCAGTCACTGTCCATTTCACCCCAAGTCTCAGTCCTAGGCACCAATAATCAGTCTACTTTCTGTCTCCATAGCCTTGCCTACGCTGCACATTTCATATAAATTGAATCAGATCGTATGTGGTCTTTTGTGACTGGCTTCTTTCAGTTAACATAATGCTTTCAAGTCGTCCACTTTGTAGCCTGTATCAGTACTTCATTTCTTTTCATTGCTGTGTAATATTCCCTATATAGATAGACCACATTTTATTTATCCATTTATCAGTTGATGGATCGTGGAGCTGTTTCCATATTTGGCTTTCATTTCTCTTGAGTATATGCCTAGGAGCATTGTTGGGTCACATGGTAATGCTGTTTAACCTTTTGGGAAACTGCCAGGCTGTTTTCACAGTGGCGTTTTCCATTCCTGCTAGCGACGAAAGAGGGTTCCAGTTTCTCCATATCCTCACCGACACTTGTTGATTATATTAATATGTCTTTTTGATTATAGCCGTCCTATTTTCTAAGGGGTTATATGCTCAAGGAAGCAGTACCCAGGAAACATCCTGGCATCGGCTCAACCGCGCTTGCTCTCCATAGCTGTAGTGAGAGCCATTTGGACCTCTTGAGTATCCCACCTGCTCTGGCGTTTCCTCTGCCTGTCCCAGAGATCTGCACTGAGCTTTCCCTGGAAGTTTCTATAGGACAGTTTCTTTGTGTGGCTGAGGTGCTCTATTTCACACCGGTATTTCAAATCCACAATGAAATAATTTTATCCCATTTTTATACCTGCAGGACTGACTGGGGTAACACTCTTAACAGAGATAAATTTGAGCCAAGTGGGATGGGGGAACTCACCTAGATTGAAGACAACCAAAGATTACAGAAAACTATGCTTACATCAGAACATGCTAAAGTCCTGGTTGTTAGCCAACCCTCAGTACCAGAAATGAATTCTAATAGCTTCTTAGAAGTCACTGTGATAGAATTTGGCCTGCTTGACCCGAGAGCAGCCTGGGCTAGACTGTCCCCTAATGGACTCTCTCACTGTCAAACTCGTGCTTAGTTCAGCAGTTCCTAAACTATGAGTTGGAATCACCTGCGAGGCCGTTTAAGAGATTACAGATGCCTGGCCCCTGCCGCGAGAAGTACTGAAGTTGAATCTCATGGGAGGCAGCCAGGCACCTGGAGGTGGTTGAGATGAACTTTGAGAACACAGGTTAATCTCTCTGGGCCTGTTTCCCTACTTACAGTGAGGAGTTGGACCACACTGGTGTTCTGCACAGGGATTCACACAGCTGATTCAGGCACGACAGTTCTGTGTGGGTCCGGTTCTGCACAAGATTTTACCTGTAAAAGGGGCTTCTGCTGCTGAAATCCATTCAGAGCACCCTTGAGTAGATGGTTTCTGAGGTTCAGCCTTGACAATTCTGAGCATCACGTTCTCAGAAGACAACTGTCCCCAACTTCTTGGAGGAGGATTAACAGTTATGCAAATGGCAGTTACTTGATAATAGAGTCACACTCGTCAAGAGCAGCGACCAGATCATCTGCCCTGGCTGGCGTGCGCACTACTGTGATGCGGTAGCGTTAGACTTGGCACCACTTTCTTCTCCCTCCCTGCTCAGTGACATCCCTACCCACTTCCCCGAGGCCCCCAGAGCTTTCCTCCTCTTCTTCTATTGTTATTTCTAATAGCGTTCATTTATTCATTCATGCAACCAACGTTGCCCGAACACCTCCCATAGATGACAAATTGACTAATGCTCCATTTCTGTCCTCAAATAACATGCACATTTTAAGCAGAGAAGCGGCCTGAGGCTAATCCCTAGAGGTGCAATTTCAGGGCTCCTTGATTTGGAGGAAGGAGGGTTTTGGAGAGGCCTGGATTCATGGTGTGTGGGTAGGGCAACTCCACCCCAGTCCTGTCTGGAAGCTCTGTTCCCCTCCCCTCCCCCACTGGGGCTCTGCCCTCAGCAGGCTGCTCAGAATATCCTTCTGTCCTCCCTGGTCCCGGCCAGAAACCACCGTCCTCCTCAGCTCCCACCTGCCAGGGAGCAGGCGGGCGGAAGAGGGGGAGGGAGGGCCCGTTTTCGGAGATCTGAGCTCCATGCTCCCCAACCCTTGGCTCCCACCCCATAAGCCTGACTGGACAACTCACAGGACAGCTGTGCTCTAAGGACTGAAATAATCACTATTTATTAAAGCTGTTGAGAGGAGGAGGAGTAGGGGGAGGAGGGCCAAAGAAGGGTCGCATTTCTGCCTTCCAAAAAGAGAGAGGCCAGGTGAGGAAACCTGAGGCCTGGCCTTGCTGCCTGGAGCCCTCTCCCTCCCTTCCTGGGTAACGCACACACTGATGACATTAGAGCCACGGCTTTGGGGTGTTTTGAGAGTTTTGGTTTTTTTTTAATGAAGGAAGAACCTTGAAGGTTCATTTAAACAGGGATTAATGTCTCAGTGGCCTGGACCTGCAGAGGAGGAGAAATTCTAGAAGGGTGGAAGTTGCAATAAAAGGAAATGGGCTGGATCTGCCTCCCACCGATCAGCGAGGCCTGCTCAGTTGGTGGCTGTGAAAAGAATATGTTTGGGTAGTTTTCTGGGCATGGCTGTATTTTCCTTTGGACTTTGTGTGTGTGTGTGTGTCCTCAGCTAAAACCTAAACTTTGGGGTTCTGGCCAGGTGATGGGGACACTGGGAAGTTAAGAAGCCACCCTGAGTGTGTCTTTGACCCCTAGTTTTTCGTCACCCCTTTGGCAGTGTTTGTGGAGGGCATGAAACAGGCATTTACAGTAAACTTTGTTTCCTGGTATCTTCATGCTCTTCCTACACTGCTCAAATTCCTCCACCCACCCGCTGGGCCCGCCCATCCAAAATCACCCCATCTAAGCTCTTAGTACCCCTTTAAACCCTCACCGCACCCCTTTGTTCAGACGATCTGGCCTAGTTATCAGGAAAAGCCAGTTCTTCACACCGATTCACACTCAGCCGTGGAAGAGATGCCAGCTACCACATTGCCCCTTCTCAGGGCGTCTGCACGTGGAGGAGGCAGCTTTACCCACACACGGTTCCATTGACGGGTCTCGGACACGACGAAGAAGCCACGTCAGGAACTCTGGGCCACGTGTAGGACCAGTATTCTTGTAGGAAAGGGGACCTCCTGGACCACTTTAACCATGCGACGGTTCTGCTTGCTCTTGTGAGGCCTGTACGGGATCAGCCTTGCGGGCGGCTGGGATGGGAGGCGGATGGAGGGCCAGCGTGCGGGCATGCACTGCCCAGGGGACCAGGGCTTCCGACAGGCTCAGTGGGGACAGGCCAGAGGCTGATGTTTGGGCATTTAAGAGTGATTTCCCTCCCTGTAGGCCCGTGGGTCTCTGCAGGGTAACACCAGGTGTGATCCTGGGAAGGCTGGAGAGCAATGGAGTGAACACAAAGATGGAGATTAAGGGGCACCCAGATAGCTCAGGCCCTGGGGAGGTGGGCCCCTCGGCTGGGCGGGCGGCCCCTGGCCGGCCCTCACGGACTCACAGCTGCAGGGTTCTCAAATCCACTGGCTCCTTCTCCCTCCTTTCTCTGGCCGCTGCTCCCCGCTGAGGGGGCAGCTTCCCTGCACGTTCCCTCCCCTCCCTCCTCTCCCACTCCCGTGGTGCACCCTCTGAGTGAACCTGGCCTCCAGCTCTTGGAAGCTTTTCCAATAACACGGTGGTGAACTCCTTGCAGACCCCCCAGAGGAGAGGGGCTGAGCGTCAGCCAGCCCCAGGGCCCACGCTGGGATGAAAGGCGGGCAAGCCTCATATGGGGGGAACCAAGGAGAGGCCAGATGGGGCCGGGGAGGAGGAACGCTGGCCCATGGGGCCCTCCCCGCAGCCAGTGGAGACTGTCACAGCGGTGCCTCCTCAGCAGGGATGAGGCAGCACCCACTGTGTGCAGACCCCTGCTAACCCCAGCAGGACACCGTGCAGATCTCGGGCCCCTGCCTTCTGAAGGGTTGCCATCCACTTAGCTCCGTGAGACCAGAACTTGGAAATGGCAAGATTCTGTAGACTCAAGCACAGCACTCAGCTGAGTGGAACAGAAGGACAGTGCTGTTCAGAGTCAGAGCAGGGGATGAGGTCTGGGCCTAGGGCTCAGGGAAGACTTCAGGGAGGTGCTCGGAGCTGGGGTTGATGGCAAAGCAGCATGGCACAGCCTCTGGAATCAGGGCCTAGTTCAAGTCTCAGCTTCGTCACCTACAGGCTCTGTGGCCTTGGGCTAGTTACTTAACCGCCCTGTGCTGCAATTTTCCCATTTGCAAAATGGGAAACCCTCGTAGGGTTGACGTGAGGCCTGAATGAGAGCCCCCATCAGTGCCTGGCCTGTTGCATGAGCTCTGCAGGTGGTGGCCTGCACCGCTTGGACAAGACCTTCATTGGGTCACACACACTGCTCTTGCCCTTGAACCTGGAAGGTTCTCTCTCCCCTGTCCCTTTCTTCCTTCCTCTCCCATATCTGTCTTTTTCTCTCACTCTCCCTTCTTCCCTGCCATGAGGCTGCAGGTGGTCACTCTGACCTGTGCCCAGGCAGGAAGGCAGAAGTCACCTTCTCTGTTTCCCGGGGCTAGCAAGGCTTTAGAGCCTCCTCGCAAATGCTCAGCCCCAGGAGGGGCCCCAGGAGGCTGGCTCCTACCAGGTCGAAGAACTCTATGAACTCAGCGTGGAACTCTGCTCTCCTCCTTTTCTCCCAGGACGCATCCCCTCTCAGAGGGACTGATGGAGCCCAAAGCAATATAAATGTCTCATGCAACTCACAAGACGAACGGTGATTCATTATAGGGGCCCATTCCAAGTAGGTGTCCCCAGGTGACGGGAAGCTGATGAGAGCATCTCCCCTGGGGGCTGGAATGGTCTGGAATTTTGGAAATAAGCAAGCAGCTCACTGTGGGAGGCAGGGCAGGCTTGAGTCTATAGTTGGTTCTGGGTGATTGGATTCCGGAGCCCCTGGTGGTCTCACTGTCTAGGGCTGGGCTCAGAGCCCTGCACTGACGTGGACAGAGGGGAGTAGCACCCAAGCTGTCTTCAAGCCCCAGGGTGTCAGGGGGGTTATTAAAGATAAAGATATTCTGGTGTGTTTAATAAGTAACTCCTGAGACCTCCCATCTGTGACAAAATCCTGGCCTGCTTTTAGACTAAGTCATTTACCAATGATAGTGAAGAATTATCTCATAATGGATTTTTCAAAGTAATTATGACCAGGGACTAAATCAGAACAGGAGGAAATCAGCATGAGAGGTAATAAAGGAAATAGAAAACACCAGTCTGCAAACTTTTGAAATGATATCCTTTGAAGAGATCAAATGGTATAAAAAATGACGTCTCACCAAAGAACAGTCCTGGCCAAAGGCGCAGCCCTCCCCAGAAGTCTCACTGCACCATGCTCTGTGTTGTCACGGTGGCCCTGCTGCTGGCATGGCTCCCCATCTCATGGCGGGGTCCTTCCAGGATCACTTGCCCAAAGTACCCCAGAGAGGGAGTCGCCCGATGTCATGCGTTCTTAGAATGCACAGCTACCTACCGCGGTGCAGTCACGCCACACCAGAGGGCAAATGCCCAGGCAGGACTGCTGCCCTAGGTCACCCAGTCCACTGGAGCCACCTAATGA
Source organism: Indri indri (assembly GCA_004363605.1). NCBI lineage: Eukaryota > Metazoa > Chordata > Mammalia > Primates > Indriidae > Indri > Indri indri. Next base: position 114,081 of record RJWJ010001491.1, read on the forward strand.
GGAGCAAGGCAGACAACATTAGGGCATCAGAGCCCTCCTGGTCGAAAAGTTCTTTCCCTGAATATGGGTCTGCCTGACCAGCAAGACCACACTCTGGCCACCGTGCTTGACTGCCTTTCAGCCGTCATAGAGTTATGGCCGGCACTTCTGCTGTCCTTCCCAGCCTGCTGTGATCTGGCAGAATCCTAAAACAAGTGGCCTTCGAATGGTGGTTTACACTGTGGTGCAGGCGGCTGTCCGTGCACCCTACTGAGGGGCTCCCTGTAAGGCAGCCAGAGGGAGACACGCCTTTCCGGGCTGGGCGGCCTTCTTCCTGGGGACACTGTCTCATCTTGAGTTCCACTCAGGAGTGAGAGCCCCTCCCCAGCTTCCGCAGCTTCCATGGCAGGAGGCTCTTACTGGGTAAGAATCCACTTGGACCTGAGTTCCAGTCTCAGCTCATCCACTTTCCACCTGCATCACTGTGCACTGCTCAGGACCTCTGGGCCTCGGGTTATTTTTCTGGATGGTGGGATAATCACAGCTGCCCTCTGAGCCGATGAGATGATTCAAAAGATAAGTTATGCAATGTATCTAGCACATAGTAGCTGCAATTTTGAAAATAGTTTTTGACTCAGAGCTCCCATGCAGCACATCTGAGCCCTCCCTTCCCAGCGGCCCCCGCATTCTGCTCATGACCCTGGCATTTCTCCTGCCACTGCTGACGAAAGCTGACGGTGTGGCTCAGCGGTCACTGCTCCTGCCTTGACCTGGCCCTAGACTCTGTCCTGGTTGTCCCCGGACGGGCCACTGCTGCTGTTCTCAGAGCAGAGGGGCTTTCTCCTAACCAGTGTTCAAACTCTCCCTGTCTACTTCCCAAAAGGTGTCCTTGCTGTCCTGCTTTCTCAGCCACCCCTGCTCTTGGAGGAACAGGAGCCCCCCGGGGCTGGCTCAGACAGCACTTCACAGACGCCAAACCGAAAGTGCCAGCCAGCATCCTGCCAGCATTCCCGGGTCTCAGCCAGCTGAGGGCGAGTGCCCAGCCCACACCCTAAGGGTCTGGGACCGTCTCCAGCCACCAGCCCCAAGCCCCTGTGTCATTGTGCCCGCGGACCCTGTGACCCTCCCGCAGACCAAGATAGCAGGGGTCACATGCAGACTCACCCTACCCCACCCCAGCTGGCTCCTCTCTAGTCACGATTAGTTTAATCAATAATGTGATAAACAGTAAGTCAGTAGTAAAAGCATCTAAAAGAGGTAATTGGCAACCAAATACCATGGTTCTCGAAGGTGGTTGGTAGCATTTTGTTTGGCTCTAGGGCCTGTGGCGCAGATGCTATTCTAGCATGTGCTGTTGGCTTCTAGTAAAGGTTTGTGCCACCCAGTGTCCACCTCCTCCCATCCCAGGTTTGCCCGAGGGTTGCAGCTGGGCAGACGGACTGCAGGCTTTGCTCTGCTTTTTCAACAGGCCCAGAGAACCCGACATTTCTAGGTAGAGGTCACCACGTCCCAAAGTAACGGATGCCAATTAAAGGGGCCCGGCCTGCCCAGAGAGTTAGGGAGATAGTACCCAGCCTGTGATTCCCCAGGTCGCGCGGTTAACATGACAACTGAAATGATTCCTCACAGACAGCTTCGCCTTAATTGGCATTTTTCCTGGCTGGCTGAGCCTTGCAGGAAAGAAACCATCTCACTGTCCCCAGGCTACATCACCTCCTGTCCATCAGGGACCCCAGAGCCGAGCATCTTGCATAAAATATGAGAGAAACAACTCTTCGTATTAATAAACAACATTGCGGTATACATGCGTTTGGGTTTGACAAATCCATTAATAAAAACATACATGATCGTTTCTAAGGAGAGCTGTATTTCGAGCATACATCTTGCAGCGCTTATTTCTCTATTCGCCTTTCTTATAGCGCTTAGCGTCTGAACTACAAAATTGACCCTGAATGTTACTGTGTGAATTATTTCTCAGTACTGCAGCTCCTGTTTCTCTGGGCCGAGTTCCCTGGGCAGCCGACTAGGAAGCAGTTTAGCGTGCAGGGTGTTTGTCAGGGGTGCCTGAGGGATCAACTGCTGCAAGAGGCGGAGGGAGGGCACAGACGCCGCAGTGCCGCCAGCCCCGCCACTTGAGCCAGCCCCAGGGGGACCCCCAGAGCGGAAACAGCCCCTTCAGGTTTGTCCCAGGCCTCTGATGCCTCGAGGAGTCACTGAACGGCAGTCCCTGCAAGGCATGACTTTGGGCCGGCAGGTCTCTGCCGCTGAGGCAGCCCTGATGGTGTTAGGTCTGTCTCAGTGTTCCCTGGTCCTCGGTGCCCAGTGTCGAGAGTGAGTACTGGTACCGAGTTGAGCCGATGACGGAGTGATCACAAATACAAAGCTGTCCCACACAAATGGTTTATTGCAGAAAAGAAGGAAACTGTGCAAAGTGAAAGTAAAGAAGGAAGCCACCCAGAGTGAAAATCCATTCCAGAGAGAGGAACAGGTCAGCCTCCACAGTGGAGGAAGATGTTGATGACTCCCAGGTGGTTTCCTTTTATTGGCCTGGTCCTCAGGGGGCTTACAGGAGGTGTGGGGTATTAGCAAATGATTATCAAGTATTCAGCATTTTTCCTGCAGTCTCTTCCCCTGATTTGTCTCCGCCCCACCCACCCTTCTCTGCTCCTGGGAACCACCCTCCTGGCCTCCACCCACCACCTGCGGATTTGATCCCTGCCTAACAATGGGGCTGTCCTGGGCTGAGGGCTGAGAGCTGGCCTCACTCCCAGCAGCTGGGGCCACCAACCGGGGGAGGGGGGCTCTTCTCTGTGCCCTCCACAGCCTGTATACGGTTCATTTTTCTGATTAGTTTGTAATCTTCCGACAGGTAGGAAGTATACCCCATACCGCTTTCTCTGTCCCCCTCTCAGCCCCCAGCATGGAGCTGAGCACTTGACAGGTGATCACAAAGCAATCCGTGATCCATGCGGAGGTGCAGCCGTGGCAGCAGGCTTGCTAGTTCTCTGTGCCTGGGGCAGATCACCCAGGGACCCATAGCTGCCAGGAGGGAGATATTACAGCCCAGGGTGTCAGCCCCCTCCAGACAGAGCCCCAGAGACAAGCTTCCCCAGCCCCATGGATCCATACCCCCTCCTGCAGGGAGTCAGGGTCCTCCTGCAGAGAATATTCCGACTTTCTTATGGGGGGTGGGTCAGTGTGTGTGCAGAACATAAACTGCTCCCATCAAAACTGTCATTCGTGCATCCACTCACTCATTCATGCAGTTACCGAACACCTGCAATGATGCTCGCACGGCGCTGTGAGGCACAGGTGTGGCAGCTCTTCTTCCTCCTGGGGTGGACTGTAAGGACAGCTGGAACACACCACCCCACCACCAACCCAGGGAAACTTGCGCGTGTTCATTTGACCCCTGGTTCTCTCCTCTCACTCAGAAGCTCCCTGGCCCCCAGCCACCCCAACTCCACCCTTTGTATTTTGCTACCTGTTTCAGATATTCACTGGAGCATGTTGTAACATGCAAAATCAGCCTAATCCCTGTGATCCCAGCCTTGCCAGCCTCTGCTGCAACCACGTGGCACTGTGGGTTTAATGGTGCCACTTGCTCAGAGGCCCCTTACACAGGGAGCTTGCACGTGGGCAGGACAGAATATATAGTCTCTGCCCTCCACCTCCCACACACCCTACTCCAGCAGCTATGTGCCTACAAAGTAAAGATAAAACATCTACATCTTTATAACAAAAGAGAAAAAAATTACTGACAAACACTGTGGCCAAATGTAGAATGCTAATATCATCGGTTGACCATCACCCAGTTGGATATTGTGCACCATTAAAAGGGCAAATCCAGACATCGCACAGCAGCATGGAGCTGGGTTTAAGAAGCGCTGTTAAATGAAGAAGAAACAACACAAAATGTGCTGCCCACACCTCTGTGCCTCCACTGGGCTGCGCTGGCTTCATTGTCACTCTGAGTAGATTTCAGTTTCAACAGCCTCTGAGACGGGCTTGGTCACAGCAACATCAAGACCCAGACCAGATGGCTGTAGGCTCAGCTGGCCCACCTGCAGGAGCCCACACCTCCTCCCTGCACCTGCAGGGAACCTCCCGTCATGGCTGCGAGTCACCAAGGACCACAGCATCTCACTGGGCCCCAGGCGCAAGTCAGCTCAGACTTTAATGCTGCAGTTTCTACATCTGCGGGTCTCTGCTGCTGCTCGGTGAGAACACCACCTCCCCGGCCCTGCCCTGAGCCCTCAGGATGCCAGAGCCACCCTGTGCCTGGCACAGCCCTCACCCTCTCTCTCTGCCCTCTTTGTCATCAGGTCCAGGTGCCCTGCAGTCCCCAGCCTCCCCTAAGCCCTTATTTCACGGATGCAAACCTGCCTCTTGGGCCAAGTGAGGGCTCACCCCATTGGACTTGCTGTCTCTCTCCTACCTGTGCCCAGCCCTGCAGCCCAAGCTCTTTCACTCGATCCAAAAGCCTTCATGCGAGTTTCTCTCCGTCAGTTCCACACACAGCTAAATCCAGAGTCCCATGTGCGCTAGGGAGACAGCCTACTGGAGCCACTGTTACTGCAAGTGTGTGTGAATGGGAGACGTCTAACCCAGGCTCAGAGTGAGCTGAGAAGTGGAAACAGGTGTATTAAAGGGAAAGGTACTGGGGGAGTTCTAGTATATGCATCTCTTAAGTTGTCCTTTCATGCCGTGGTACTATAAGTATAGTGTTTTTAAAAATGAGTATGAAGCTAATCTTAAAAAGGAGAAGAGTTGTAGAAGGTTCAAGAGACACACAAGAGCAGCTGGGAAGGCCTTCTGTGCCTGGACTCTGATGACAGCAAAGGGACGCAGGCTAACTGTGAAGATACAAACACAGGGTGCCTGAGAGTTGCTTGTGCAATGGTTTTGCACCAGTTGGGTGGCTCACCTCCTCTTCCTGCCACCCCTTCCTGGGCCATGGCCCAGCTGATGGGCTGGATCTCTGTCTCTCTGTCTTCAAGGGACAGCTGTCTTTCAACTGGAGAAGACAGAAGGGCAGTGCTGATTGGCGCAGCTCCACGGGGAGAACAGGAGCGGGTGTGAGAAGTGGCTGCCTTCCCCGAGACCAGGCAGCAGCCCGGGGGCGGGGGAGCCGTGGCCTCCCAGAGTCCTGGCAGAGATACCTGAGGTGCCCCTTACTCTCCTGGTGCCCCAAAGTCCATCTGCCTCCTGTGGCCACGCTCCTTTCAGGGCTGGTGCTCCAGGGAAATAAGTGTGAAAACATACCGCCTCCTTCCCAGCACCCTCCCCAGGCAGGTGATGGAAGGCTGGAGCTCAGCTTGGGTGCATGATGCCAAAGGATCTCTGTGTCTCGTTTCCAAGTGCATCCGGACGGGTTGATGGGAGGGTGGGCTCAGCATCGTCCTGCCCCTTGTTTGGGGTTGTGCAGACCGACCTGCTGGTTGACACTTTAGAGTCCCCACCTTGCCTCCCCCCTTTCTCTCTTCCCCCAGTGTCCAATCCTAAGCCTGTCCTTCCAGCTCTAGTCCCAGCATCCATCCTGGACCCGACCACTTCCTCCGCCACAGTCCAGCACCCTCGGCTCCCACCTGAACCCTTCCTGTCTTCCTGGTCTGCTCGGAGCCTTCCCGCATACTCTGTTCCCCAGAATCATCTTCTAAAATACAAGTAGGATCTGTCACTCTGCTGCTCCAAACTCCTCGATGGTTCCCTGCTGTAATTAGATTGAATCCCAGATTCCTTACCGTGGCTAAGGTCTTGCTATGCAGAGGGTAGTCCCTGGGGACCAGCAGCTTGGACTCCAGCTGGAAGCTTGTAGGACATGCAGCATCTCAGGCCACATCAGACCTACGGAATCAAAATCCCCGGACTGTGTGCTTGTGACCGATTGCGACATGCGAGCCAAGGGACCCTCTGCAGCCTGTCCAGCCGGTCCCTTTGACCTCACTTAGGCCAACATGCTCCAGACTCAGAAGGCCTTCTCCGAGCCCCCAACTAAAGGAATACTCCCCACCCCAAGTCACCTACAGCTTTATTCCTCTGTTTCATTTTTTTCAGAGGGCTGGCTCATCCCCATCGATGAGATCACTATTTATGTTCGTACGTCGTTGTTGTCTGTCTGTCTTCCCACTGGAATGCAAGCTTCTTGCTGGTGGGGCCCAGCCAGTCTCCTCCCCACCGGGTTCTCCCTGCCTGTTACAAATCAAACCAACACCCCTTTACTGGGCACCTAAGATGGGCCCAAGCAAGGTGCCTGGGGCCACAGGAGTTTATGGTTGGCTGGGAGGATCCTCCCGTTACACATGAAAGTTAATTCAAAATGCAGAGATAAATACAAATGAGAAATGCCCCATTCCCCAAAGTTCGCTCGGTTGGAAAATGAGAAAGGGAGGTGCCCGGTGGTTTCGGGAAAGGAATGCGTGGAACGCGGGTCTTCCATGAACATCAGGCTGGCAGTAGGAAGGAGGACTTGCCCACGTGGGGTTGTGGTGATGTTCCAGCTCCTTCTCACCTGGTGGAAACGATTCATCAATCTTCAGAGATTCAGGGATCGGGTGCCAGTGCTTTCCACCCCAACAACCTAGATGAAAACAAGGTAATGGGGGGGAAACTATCCTTCGGTGCAGAGCCATGGTTCCCAGGATGTGTCCCCTGAGCCAGCAGCATCATGGGTAGTGGTTAGAAATGCTGACTCCCAGGCCCCACCGGGGACCTGTTGAATCAGACACTCTGCGGGTGGGACGCAGTGAGTGTGCTGTAACAAGACGTCTAGGTGATTGTGATGCACGCTGATGTTTGAGAGACTGATGCGATAAAAGTAAATCTTTTTTAGTTATACAATAAATTGTTTTAGAAAATCAAAAAAGTAAAAGAAGATTAAGGCATCAGTAATTCTACCACTCAGAAGTAATTCCAACTGATACTATTAATATTTTGGTGTATCTTCTTGCAACCTTGCAACTTTGCAAAAAGTATGTATTTTTTTTACTTTACAAATTTGAGATTATTCTGGACATTAGCTGCTTTTATCACTTAGTAGTTTATCTGTGAGGATTTGCTAATCATTAGAAAATCTCATTTCAATGGCTGCATACTATTGACTCATGTTAATGTACCATAACAGCTATATATTTGGGTAGTTTCCTATTTCCCTGATATAAATGGCACTAGGATGGACATTCTGGCTAAGAAACCCTGATTGTTTTCTTTGGATAAAGTGTAGATGAGGAAGAACAAGTTGATATTTTAGGTTTTTTAATGAACTTTTAACTTTTAAAAAGTTTTAAAACATACGTATGTATTGATAACATATATCGCCCGCAAAAGTTACTATGTTAACCTATTAATCTATAAAAAGAGCTTCCATAGCCTTAAAAGAAAAGCCTACATCTCAGTGGTACAAAAGGGGAAAAAGGAAGTGACAACCACAAATACAGGATTACATGTGGCAAACGACCAGTTCACGTGTGAGAAAAGGTGAACCTCATTACTAGTGAAAATATTCAAGTTAAAGCTCCAAGGTACCTCTTTTTTAAACTCATCGATTTCATGAAGCTTTGTAAAACATTAGAGTAGCCAGGGCTGGCAAGGAAGGTGGAGTGAGGTGGATATTCCCACCCATGTCTTCCAGAAGGAATATAAATTGGTACTGCCTTTCTGGAGAGCAGTTTGCTGTGTTTTACTAAAGATCCGTTCCATTTCCATTTGAGTAGCTCATTAGATGCCATGAAGGCTCATCTCCAGAGGAATGGAAGGAGTGTTTTGTTGCACAGGAGAAAGAGCTGTCTCTGACTCAGGGCATGGGGTGGTCCAGGCACTGTTTTAAGTGCTTTGTTTGTATTAACTTACTGACCCTTCACAACCATCCAGTGAGGGGCTGTTTATTAGTCCCATTCTATAGATGAGAAAATGAGGCCAGAGAGGTCAAGTAACTTGCCTGAGGTCACATAGCAGGAAAGTGGCTGAGCTGGGATTTGAACCCCTGAAGGCTATGTCTAACACCTGTGCTCCTGACCTGTGTGGCAAGCTGCCTCTCAATGTGGCAGAAACCGAGACAGTGAGCTTAAGTGACCCTCTGAGCCACCCAAGACTGGAGGGGCCTTCTCTTGTCTCAGCTCTGCACTCGTTCACGCATCCCGTTCTGGTCCCCTCCATCTGCTGACCTCGGCTGTGGATTCCAGTCTGTCCTGCCTCTGAGACATCGCCTTCGTTTTGAGGCATCTAAATTTCAAATTGTGATAGGAAAGACACATGGTTTAAAAAATAGAAAACTTGCTTTGTTCACGAAGAGACTGGCATGTTCTGGAATATCCAGTTTTATTTGAAATATACGTGTCGTTTCTTTGGCAGTTGGGTCCTTGGAGTAGAGGCAGCAGTTGGCTAGATTCACAGCTCTAACCCTGCTGGAACCTTCAGGGAGGTGAAAATGAAGTCCCATCTCAGGTCATAGCTTTTCCCTGGGTGCCCAGGAGTAGGCTAAGTGCTGTGGGGGATGGGAAAGAATTAGCAAGTACAGCCCCTGCCCTTGAGGAATGTCTGCCTGTTTGGGCAGGGCCGGCCCACACTCCCAGCTCCGCAGGAGAACTAGCTGGCCCACATGATATACTTATCATATATGCGAATGTGCAGTGCAGCATTATTTTCGATAGCCAAAAGGTAGAATCAACTCAAGTGGCCAGTAACAGATGAACCAATAAACAAAATGTAGTGTGTGTGTGTGTGTTTGTGTATAAAATTCACCCATAAAAAGAATGAAGTTCTGTCACATGCTTAACATGGATGAACCTTGAAAATGTCATGCTAGGTGAAAGAAGAGAGTCACAAAAAACAAGTATGAGTCTGCTTATATGAACTATCTAGAATAGCCCAAATTCATAAAGACAGAAAGTAGGTTAGAGGTCACCAGGGGCTGGATGGAGTGGGGCATGGGGAATTATTGCTTAACGGATACAGAGAGAGTTTCTGTTTGGGGTGATGAAAAAGTTTTGGAAATAGTGGTAACAATTGCACGATATTGTGAATTTAATTAATACCACTGAACTTTATATTTAAAAACAGTTAAAATGGCAAATATTATGATATATATATATATTCCCGTAAAAAAGAACCCAGAACAATTTATTGGTAGTTTTGCCAATATTTGAACTTTACATAAATGGAATCAAACCGCGTGTATTCTTCTGCAACTTGCTTTCCTCAATCTTACGTTTCTCCGCTCCACCCATGTTGGAGCGGCTGGCTGCAGTTCACTCCTTTTCACCACTGAGTAGTATTCCACTGTGGGAATGTACCACGACCTATTTCTCCACTGTTTGGCCAGTGACATTGACACTGGAGATGTTTCCAGGGATTTTTGCTTTTCACAACAATGCTTCAGAGAACATTTTTTATGTGTCTCCTGGAGCACTTATCCAAGAGTTTCTCTGCTCTTCATCTAGGGGTGGGATTGCTGGGTGAGAGGGTGTGTGTGTTCAACTTCATAAAACAATGCCAAATTGTCTTCCCAAGGGGTTGTACCCGTCTTCACTGTCCCGGCCATCCATCACTTCCCAGCTGCCCCACATCCCCACCAGTACTGGTAGATACTTTCTCTAGTTCCATGCCTGTCCTGTACTTGCCAGCATCTGCAAATTTAGTCCATACCCACGCTTACGATGACTCTGTCAAGGACAGAAGTACTGCCCTCTGGATCACCAAGTGATCCTAGGACCTCCAAGGTGGAAAGGGCCTTTCACGGGACAACACCCCCCTCACGTTACAGACAAGTACACGGAGACCCAGCACGAAGGGAGACTGGGCCGTGATCTCACAGTGGGTCCCAGGGTCCTGGTCCAGACGTGTTTTCACAGCCACCATGTGCACAGACGGCAGCCTGCTTCGTGGAGTGACCCCCCACAGGGAGCAGGCAGGGCTGTCACTACTGATACAGCTGCCACTGTGCTGACTCCACCACCAGCCAAAAAGCTCCTTGAGACGGGATCTGTGTTGAGGGCTGTGGTTGAGGATGAGTTCATCCTGTGTGCACGTTTCTTTCCTAAGACCCTGGAAAAAACATTAGACCTGTGGATTTTCTTGGCTTTCCCCTTGACTTTGAGCCAAATGAAAATGGCCACACGTTAGGCCAGTAGGTAGCCCCAAATGAGGGCAAGTGGCCTGGGCCAGCTGGGGCACTTCCTGCCCCCTTCCCTCTTGCCAGCCCTTTGGATAGGAGTCCCAGGGAAAGCTCCATCCCAAACTGGCTCAGAGACAGGTCAGTCCCAGTCATCCTTTTTTGAGCTTATTTTCTCTGCCTCTTCCTCAGCTTTCCCTATAGCTACCGTGCTGTTTCTCCCTGTGTCTGGGGGAGTTTCACCTTTTCATGTTTATCCACAACCCTAAGAAGAAAGGCAGACCAGGGTGTATTACCTCCACTTAGCAGACATGGCCACTGAGGCTTAGCGGGGATTCCTGCGGTTAGTTGGTGCCACAGATGGATCTACTGGCCAGCAGGTCCAGAGACTTTCCCCTTTGTCACACTTCTGTCCACAAAAAAATGCCTGTTCCCAAGACAACAAGAAGGACACTCTCAAGGATAGCTCAAGGAGGATCACCTGTCAACTTACTGGTTTTGTATGGGTAGATTTTTCCTATGATGGGCACTCAAAGTCAGGCACTCCAAACACGTGAGCCTGGTGTTGTCTACATGGGCAACAATCTGTTACTTTTCCCTAAAGCACTGAATCCACTTTAACCACCAAGCATTTGAGAGACCACACAGTTACTATGTTTAAACTCTTTATCATTGAAATACACATTCTATAAGGAAAAAATCAAAACACCAGGAAGAGGAGGAAATAATCCCACTACTTAGAAATGCTATTCTTAATCCTTTGTTAGGGATTCTTAGTATTTTCTTCATTGTTCTCTCAGTGTCCACAAACACACACACGGTAGATTTACTGTACATACACCTTGTAAACACAGTTTCTCAACCATCTATAATGATCTGCTTTTCCTCCAAAGAGCATACATAATTTTAAACTTTTTAAAAATTATAAAAGTGACACACATTCATTGTAAAGAGGAAGGAAGGAAGAAAGGAAGGAAGGGAATAAGGGAGGGAGGGAGGAAGGGATACACAAGAGAAGAAAATCGAGCTAGTATAATTTTCCCACTGAGTGTTAGTACTATAGATACGTATTTATTACTCCAGGTGTTTTTCTATGGACATATATTTTATTGAACAAATTGGGATCATTTCGTACACACTATTTGTACATGTCACAACACAGCATATTTCCATGTCAGTAAAATATTATTTTAATGGCTGCGAGTCATTTCATTGTATAAATGTACAATCTCACACTTTATTTAACCAGTATCCTTTTTTGTTGGACATTTAAAATTTTTTTCTCAATATAACAACACTGAGATTAATATTATGTGGCAAAACTGTTGCACATAGTTAACTATTAGGATAAACAATGAGAAGTAGAATTTCTGGCTCAAAGAGAATATACATAATAATTTTAGGGTCCTCAACTGCTAACTTGCCTACCCCCCAAAATGTGAGTTTTTATTTCCTTTTTTTTTTTTTTTTCCTGACTGGCTATGCCTTAGTTTCATATAAATGGACATATAGAGATATATAGATGTTTTGGTTTCTGTTTGGATGAGGTTGGTCTCGAATAGTGAATGCCCGCATAGGTACCCGCCCACAAGCAGGTCACTGGCTTGGCTAAGCTGCCCCGGGGCCACCTCATCACATCTCTTCCATCCAAGGTGAGACTAGAGCTTGCTCTCCATCTCTCCCTCTGCTGCCGACCCCACCCAGGGCTCCTGTCCTCTCTCCTCTGCCTTCCTCCTCTGGACAATCTGGCCAGGGTCAGAGCAGCCTGGGGGGAGTAGCTCACCTTGGATTACCAAATATTGAGAAAAAGGGAAAAAAATGCCATCTTGTAATATTGACTTTTTAAATTTTGAAATTCATTGTTCATTTCAGAAATATTACATGAATTTATACCACTCTTTGGAAAAAATTAAAGCATAAGAACTAAGTCCCTGCTGACATTTTCCCTAATCCAAACATTCCATTTCATATGCATGTGGAACTATTCTAATTTGTTGAATTTAGGCTTGTTTTTTATTCCAACTCAAATCAACAACCTTGCTCGAGCCCCCATTCTAGGGTCTTGTGAGAGCTGCTGGGGACAAAGGCACAAATCAGGCACGGTCTTTGTGGGGGTGGGGGAGACAGACAGACCCAGGAACCCACGACAAGTGCCCAGTGGAAAGGAGCACAGAAGAGGGAGGAATTTTCTGGCACCTCCATGGTTGGTGATGCAGCAGCTGCCAGCATGTGTCCAGCAACTGGAGCCTGGTTTGCTCCCCAGACAGTTCAGGCCGTCCTTGGCACGGCTCTAATTGTTAGAAAGTTATGAGATGAAACCAAAATTGAACCTCCACATAACCTAGTCATTGATCGCAGTTCTGTCCACTAGAGCGAAGGAATGAGCCCCATTTCTCCTCTGACAGCCCCCGCAGATTGCTAATAGTTCTGTTGTGCCTCGCCCCCAGGACGTGTTTCCGGTCACCTCTTCATCCTGGGCCCTCCTTTGTGGGCACGCCTTCCCACGGCAGGGCCAGCCGGCACGGGTGGGTCTGGCCTCCGTGGCTGGGCCGGTGGCTGCAGTCGCTGTCAGGTCTGGGCAGAAGGCATGGCTGCTTGGCGAGAGGTAGCAATTCTCCCCATTGCGCCGGAGAAGAAAGACACTCAGAACCACATACTCTAGGAAGGCCAAATGATGAAGTGAATGAAATCTCAGGGGTTCTGACGGGAAAGGAGTGATTAAGAATCGTAATTAATAATTTGACGCAGACAGCGCGCCTGACAGCAAGGAGCCGCCTAGCGCAATTGTTTCATGGTTTTTGCTTATTATCAGCCTCGTAACTTAAGCTTTCCTCTAGATGCACTAATTAGGTAATTAGCTCCCTGAAGATCATGCCTCTTAAGAATGCAGTGCAGGCTGGATAAGAGGTGCCTGCCAAGGAGAGGCTTTTAGAGCTTGGTTCATTGAACTAGGTAAGGGGCCAGGGGAGGGCCAGAGTGTGGACAGCAAATACAGATGTGGTCAAGGCAGTTGCAAAGGTGTCCTTAGCAAGAATGTGACAAGTCAGGCACAGGACTGTGACGGGGCCCAAAGACTGTAAAATACACAAAATGATCGCTCCCTGTCTTAATTTCATCAAGCTGAAATCAAGGATCCATGGTCTTCACCCCTACCTACCTGCCCCTGGGCTTTAGTCCCCCTGTCTGTGCAATGGGGCCGTCCTTCCAGCCTGCAGTTCCATTTGGGCTGAGTGGTCTGTGCCCCGTCAGCACCACAGGTGTCTCTGAGGACCACCCCTGCAGCTAGACTGCCCGTGGAGCACCCAGAATGAGGAGGCACCAGGTTCCCTGCCCTGGGTCAGAGAAAGAAGTGTTTGTGGGAAGGGTGGCTGCTGCGGGGGAATCACTTGTTAACAGCACGCCTGCAAAAGAAGGCCCTTCTTTTTCTTCCTTGAAAACACAGCATTTTTTCCTTTTAAATAAATACCTTTTGTTTACATGACAGCATGTAAGAGCAGCGCATGCTCATTAGGGAGCACGTAGGAAACGTGCCTTGGCCCCCATCCTGCAAGCCCCACTTCGACACCTCCTTCATCCCTCAGTTTATTTCCTCCCCCTTGTCGTTCAGTGCACGCATGTTGTGTGTGCGTGTGTGTTGCAGCACATGCATGATTAAACTGTTCACAAATTTTGTAACCCGCTTTTTCACTCATCTGCATGAGCATTTTCAAATTATAAACTGTTAAGCACCGTTTTTAAGGGCAGGAGTCATCTCTAAATCTTTCCAATTTTAGAAAAGGAAGGGGCTTTAGGGAGGCACGAGCTCTGCGTGTTCAAAATTGGAAACCAGAGAGTGGGGCCTGGATGGGGGGGGTCCTTCCACTCGGGGCTGCAGTGCTTGGGGTTCCCTCCTCCTTGCTCCCCCCCGGGCCACCCCAAGGCCGTTACCGGGGACCACGACCCCTCACCCTCACCCCACACTGGGAGCTGTGGGATCTTTCTCTCTTCCCTCTTCTTCCTCAAGCTGTCCTCCTCCAGGAAGTCTCCCTACTCCAGCACCCTGTGAGAAATGTCTCCTGCCAGGACTTTGTCCACAGCGCATGCCCCGCCCCTGAGTCCTGCCCCCTCCCCGCTTTTCTACACAGAGTTCAGGGGCATTTAACAACTCTAATGATGCTCCCGCGAGATGACAACCTCACAGTCACTGAGAACAGAAAAGGTGGGACAAGGCGCGGAACAGGACAGAAGGGGTGGGGGGCCTACACCCCAGCCCCGGAAGGCCCTGCCCACAGAACTCACATTGGGGCCAGGCCAATAAATACAGCTAGGAAAACACAGTGCCTTTGTTTCCCTGGGTGTCTGTCTAGGGTTCCCCTGCGCCCTGCTCAGGAGCGCTTTCTGCATTTGCCTGCTGCTGCCCCGGGTTCATGCCACCTGCCACTCAAGGCTGCCCTGGTACAGGGATGAGAGGCCATGGGGAGAGGAGTCAGGGTAGCTGAGGTCTGGCCCGGCTGTCACAGACTCACCGGGGGCAGGTCCTGTCCCCTCTCTGAGCCTTAATTTCCTCAGCTGTAACATGGGGATCTTAGAGGAGATGCGGTCTGCCCTGCCGCCTTTCTCTGAACCCCGCCCCGCTGCCAGGTTCCCAGGCTAGGAAAGCTTCCTCCTCTGCCTGTGCCTTGCTCCCCCTGGCTTAGCGGCACTGCCTAGCCAGGCTGGCCTCCTTGCACTTAGAGCTCTGCACTGCAAGCTTCCTCCCTTTATTTCCACTTCCCTGCTGTAGGCTTCCCCTTCATGAGAAGACTCCAGGCCCTGGAGTCTTGCAGTCGCCCCATGTCAGCATGGGCACCTAAAGGCACCCCACAGGGGGAAAGGGCATGGGATCTAGAGTCACACACCTGTGACCATGAGCAAGTAACTTCTCCCAGCCTCAGAAGCTAAGCAAAGGAATGACTCTCTAATGGTGGAATTTCACATGCTCCGACATGTTAATATTTGAGGGGAAGGTTTTGTCTTCGTGGGGGGAGGAAAAAGAAGTGTCATTTCGCCAGGCATAAAATCAAACCCTGGGAACCTCTGACTCCTTTTGAGAGCAAGGGAGGTCAGGAGCTGAGGAAACCAGCTCTACTGGCTGTTTTTGACGCTGCTTTCTAGACAGTGCTGGTTCCAGGTAACTTGCCCTTTATTTCCCTGGGTACCTGTGCAGTTATCCCAGGCTCCGTCTCAAAGCCTGAGCCAAGCACATGCATGAGCTCCAGGGATGACCCCAGAGTGCTCTTATTTAAAAACGACCCCCCTAGGGGGAAAGGGGACACAGTCCAGGCGGGTTCCCATGTGGGTGTGTCACTTGTCACCTAAAAGCACCCAAGTGGGCCACAGAGAGCCAGCCCTGCCCTTTCCCACAGCAGGGTTCTCCCCGCCCTGCGGCCACCTCTGGCTGCCACCCAAGCCTCCTTATCACCACTTATCTCCAGAAACACCTCCAGGCTCCCTTTCCCTCCAGGAGGTGTTGGTGACCGCCAGGAATCCTCTCTCTGCCCAACCTGTGAACTTCTCCCGGCCCTGCTGTGTCAGCGGCTGGCTGTCCGGAGCTGATTCTCACCCTCCTCCCTCTCCCGTTCCTCCCCTGCCTCCTCCTCTCCCCCTCCTTGGCCCTTTTCCCCCTTCCTCTCCTCCCCTCCTTCTGGGCCCTTCTTTCTCAGCCCTTTCCC